>CM041738.1:1065000-1137500 GCA_023373845.1 Nibea coibor
TCAGATTCACCTCTAACCTGTAAACGTAGTCGTATAGATAGAAGTGAAAGGAGACATTACATTTCTGTCTTTATTATCATGATTTGTCACATTGTCTGCCTGGAGAATGCATACACTGTTACAGTGACTGACCTGCTTGGAAGCCTGTGTCTGTCTGATAGAATGATACTTTGGCAGTTTTATCAAGCACATACTTGTGTGTGTGCATGTGTGTGTGTTTGGAACATTATTTATTGCAGCACATTTGGCTGTGACAACATCTGCAGCAACAGCACAAAACAGGAAGTGTATCCTCACAACGGAATCGAGCATCTTTGAATTTGTCCATTTGTTTGAAGTCTCAGATTCTCTTTCAGAATCCGAATGTTCGCGTTTATCTTTTCAGCTGTCAGGCTGAAGCGGAGACATCACTGATCAGCCACTATCTTGTGTTTCATTTGAGGCTAATAAGAGGTTAACAATAGCAGCAAAGTAATGTCAGTCCAGCCCCACTGTCTTCTCCCAGCTCTGTTAGTAAGGGGTTAGTGAGGCTTGTGGTGAGTTCAAGCTGGGCAGGTCAGTGTGAAAATCAATGAATGCCAGATGCTCCCTGACCTAAAACTTAATCCGAAACACGTGTGCTAAGGTGTGTCTCTTCCAGAAAGCCCAGCCCTCCCCTTCCTCTTCCTCTTTTAAGACCCAGCTTGCATGAGGGACGTCAGCTTCAGCATGTTATAACTGCATTCTGCATCTCTGCATATTATTTTTATCTATGCAGTGATGACACTAGACTCATTTCTGTGTTCACCACAACACCACAGACAGCACTGCTTATAGTTTGGGGTAAAGGTTGTGGTTAGTTCTGTGTTTCAATGCAGAGCAGATGTACTGTGTGGGTCCAAAATTGGAGGCCCTTAACCCACCATGTGATATCAGTGTGCACAGCCCTGAGTAATGGAAACCTCTCACTGCTACGTTGTACTGAAGCGTTACACCTAGAGTTTTCCATGTCAGAGGGTGCTTTGTCTTTCTGTGGTCAGTCACTCTCTGACTTTTTTAAAGTGGTTTTACAAAGTAGCTTTTTAGTTTTGCTCTTCTCGCTCTTTGTCTGGCATGTCTTTCCTCCCTGCTTGGCGTTCCTTTCTTTGCAGCTGCACTGCTGTTTACCAAGTTGAGACACTTGCAGTCAGAGTGAAAGTGGAAAAACAGTTAGATGACCTCCCACCTAATCCCTAAAAGAAAAAAAAGATATCCTGTGGAAGTTCCTCCAACAGAAACAAAGCCTTTGGATTTTGCAGACACCTGCACTTAGTCATCATGAAAAATGAGTAAGAGCTGACTCCACAAGTCTATATATATAGATATGTAGACTCAAGTCTATATTTGATGAAGGTCAGCAGCCATAATGTAGTCTGCTTGATTTCACAGTGGTTAGAATAGATAACAGTGGTGAGAAATGGTGTGAAGAGTATCCTAAGAAATGTCATCAGCCTGCATGTTAAATACAGCTTCTATATGAACACTCCTTTGTGTATTTATGCATCATTCCTATAATAGAATGGAAGCATTCCTGAAAGACGCTGACATTGTTTGTAAGTATGCAGTATGTAGTAGCGGAACACAGCAGCAGTCTGTACCTGTTTCACTGTGAATGTGCAGCGTTTCACTTCCTTCATATGTTGGTCAGAGATTTGTTATCATTCACACTGGTGAGTGTGTTTTGTACTGCGCTGGAGAAACTCTTTACTATGCTGTCTGTGACATGTACCAAGCATCTGTCAACATGTCGTAGTGAGACGTGCTGATCTTAACAGGCCCAAGCCCAAGTTCTCTTACGCCAAACTATATTTATAATAACCCGACACTGTTAGCAGGAACAGGGTTTTTCACTTACACTCACTTATTAAAAGACTTACCACCATCTCACCATTTCTGACTGAACTATACGTGGTCGGAAGCAGTATTTCTGTTTTAAAGAGTGAACTCTGACAAAAGTGAGGAAATGATGAGTCACACTTGCCTAGACCATCAGAGCAGATGATTTTATAATGAGTCATGTAGAGCGATATGATTCTCTGTCACACTCACACTTATTGACCCACCTGTAACAATAATGTTAACTCAATTAGTTTAAACACAACACACTGATTGTACATTGAGTGCTGTGATGCTGCCTGGTGGTCACACCAATCACGTCTTTGTGGGTAGACACATTAACGGTTGTTGTTGTTGTGTTTCCCAGCGTGTCACCGGACGCATCCAGGCCACTGTACCTCCACAACTCCTGTTTCTTTTCCCTGTCTGCTACAATGACACTACTACTACTACTGCTAATGTGTGATGCACATGCCTTTCAGCTGAATGATGGATTATAGACTGTTCAGATTTTATAATGTCCTGGTAGACTGAACTTCCTTTTTTTCTAGTACAGTTACACCTTGTAATAGCAGTTACAATGACAAACTGAAACTGAAAATGCACTGCACTCTGTTAGTACACTGGTGTGTGTGTGTGTGTGTATGTGTGTATGTGTGCTGTGAGTGTGATTTCCTTCCTCTTTGTATCATTGTAGGGTGCAAAAGAGGAGCCAGCCCAGTGTAAAGTGCCAAAGTTCCTGGGTAAAGCTGGCGCGTTGAAGAAGGCCACAGGGAAAGTGTTGGCGAGCTACAAGGACCGCTACATCCATGTGGAGAAAACAGAGCTTGTGGTGTATGAAAATGAGGTACACTACCTAAATTCTATCCAAAATATACTGGATGCTTCATATAGTCACAGAATTGTCCAGAATAAACAATATGTGAATCACAAATGATGTGAAAAACAACAGTTTCATCAGTAATCAGTAGTGGGCTGTTGGTTTTGCTCTCCTTGCAGGATGAATTGTGAAATAAAAAGCTAAATTAAATTTGTGTTGCAGGACCTACACAACTGCTTAGAGAGGCTGGACCTGGAGAACTATGATAAATGTCATGAATTAAAGAGCCCCTTCAAGAAGAAGCACAGACTGATTCTGATCCGATCCCCCAAGTCTGGAAATAAGGTGAGCTGAGAGATGTTTGGGTTAAAATACAACACTGGGTACGTGATACGTGCAACAGAATATGTCATAGGTAAGAGATGAAATGAGGCAGAGCTCCAGAGCAAATATTAGGTGACATCATCAGACACAGACGCATCATCGTTTTTGTATTGAATGATATCACTGCGACCACATCGGATTTTCCTGTTTCTCTCTGGAAATAATCTGTAAAAGTGACGTTTCTGGGCCATGCAAGAATAATGAGTATGGGGAATACTGAATAGTGCGCCTTGCAGGAACACTCAATATGTGTGAGAGATCAGAATGATCATGTTTCAGTTAAAAGGTCGGAAGACTAGGAAGTACAGTCCATTTACCATAAACATATAAAACATATTTCTCTTAAACTGGAAACCAAACTAATGAACTAATAAACCAAACTAAAAACACAGGTGGAACAGTGCAGTGCAGCAGCTGCAAGTGCATCAAGGTTTCAGTGACATATGGAATAAAGGAAGTGAAGTGAAGAAGTAAGAAGTAAAGCTGAATAACTAGCAGAGGGCAACATTCACAAACAACAAAAGCAGAACAATGAACAGAACCAAAACATACTGTTTGTCCCTGCAGGAAGTTTCAAAAGTTAACAACATGATTTAGTTAAAGAACAACTTCATATGCAGTTTCAACTTAAAGATAAGGCCCCCTTTACACAACACACCATAACACTGTACTAATACGAATTCCACTATTACTTCCACTATCCACTATTACTGCTCTCAGTGGGATCTTGTGTCCACATAGGCTGATTTAGGAAACAGACTTTTCTCTAGAGAAAGAAAATGACCACTATGAGAGCAGATTTACCGAAACAGTGGATTGAGTCTGAAGTGAATTTAGCTGAGTTTCTGAAATTACAAAATCTGATTTCAGAAAGCAGAAGTTGGAAATCGGGAAGCTTTTTATTTATAGATTTTAAATATAATCCAAGTTTTGCATTAGAGTATTGAATCAACAAAAACAAAAAGAAAAATGTATCTTATGAAACAAATCCTATTCTTGTGTTGGTGGCTATAATAACAGACAAATCAGATCAAAAATAAATTCATGAATAAATTAATTAGAGTCCAACAGAACGCTGACTGAAACTAGACTCATATGCTGTGATCTGTCTACATGTAATTTCTAGTGATATGATGTCTGATTCACTGAACACGTGATGGTTTTAATACTCACTTCCCTTTCAGCAGAACTGCTCTTTACTATGAGAACGATTCTTTAAGTATTCTGTACTAAATCTGTATGACAGACACTGTGTCATTGACAAACATAGTCTGCAGATGACTCCACATGAAGTCAAAGTAGTAGAGCTCGGTGTGTAAGGTAAAAAAAAATATAGTGTAAAATATAGTCTCAGATAACAGAAGTGTGCACCGTGCATCAGTTCATTTACTATCAATATAAGAATGTGTTACGTTTTCTGGCAGCCTTATGAAAACTCAACAGTCAGTGGAACAAGCATTGTTTTGGTCTCCATTGTCTATGTTGTCTTCTAATAAAAGGGAATGACAAATGACACACATGATTGTTTTGCACGTTGAAATGCCATCATTCAACATTTGAAGATAGTCACTCATTTGTTAAACTCTGAGCTCCTGAGTCTGTTGGTAGTTTGCGCTCTGTTATGGTTTCTTCAGTGTGAATGAAGTGAATTGGTCTGATCAACATGTGACAACATACTTGGCAGCTTCTTGGTTTCACTGGGGCAACCCTCTTCAGCTCTGGCTCTGCTTGGCTGAATGATGCCAGAGAGACAAACAGATTAGCTTATAGGAGCTAAGCCTTACTTAAGATGCTTTTACTATGTGTGAAGAGGCCGAGGGAGGAAGTTAGTGAGCTAATGATGCTAATGATTATATATATATATATATATATATATATATATATATGGTGTTAGATGTTGCAGAAGATTATTAGTCAATATTTATAATTTAGTATAGGAAATAAGAGATGTAATTTTTCTAATGGGATTGGAAAAAGAAAAAAAACACCCACTGTATGTTTTATCTCTGATCATGAACTTTATTTTGAAATGACCGTCTGTATGTACATCCTTCCTGTGCTTTTTGTGACTGACAGGTCAATGATATAAAGTTCCAAGCTCAGTCTGTAGAGGAGAAGGAGGCGTGGATTAAAGCTCTGAGCGATGGCATCAATCGGGCAAAGAACAAAATCTTTGATGAGGTAAACATCTGTCTCTCAACATCCTCCTGACTTCCACACATTTTGAACTATTAAAAGCTCATTTGCATTCAGTGGCAAGTGAATGAATGAGCTTGATGTTTTCACAGGTAACGGTTGATGAAAGCAGTAATTTAGAGCATGTTACCCGAACAAGACCCAAAGGGAACCGAAACCGACGCCCACCAACCAGGATACACATGAAAGAGGTGTGTGTAAATCTGACAATCACTTCATCTGTATTCAGTGTGTGACAGACAGATACTGGCTGGTTAGCTCCGTATGTAATAATTAGGTCTAGTTTTCTCATTCTTCTCATGTATGGTTGGGCTCTATGGATGGTCTGGATAGTGTCTGCTAAATAACTAAATTAAGTCACTCCTGTTGATGTGATTTTTTGGTGCACAATTTCAAAGCTCTAGATGCTTTAAATTTTAATTAAAAGTGAAAACTCAGAGCAGCAGAGTGGTGACATGACTCCTCAGGTTTTCTTCCGATTGGCCTTTGCTAGAACCAGTTCTTGTGTTTGTATAGCAGCTTATATTTATGGTACATTCGCTTTTATTTCAACTAAATGTCCTGTCTGTTTGATATCTTGCCCTCTAGGGAGCTTTGGATCTTGATCTTGGTGCCTCAATGCCTAATGGAACACATCCTGCTAGTGTTGATGGCACTGAGACCTCCAAAGAGGCCATTCAAGTCCAAATGCCTGTGTCCAATGACAGTGGAGCTACAGAGAAACAGTCAGGGCAAAGTGCTGAGGAGGAGGAGGGTAAGAGTGAGCCAGAGGTCAGTCCCCAGAAAAAGGTCATCAAACCTCCGATGCCTCCTACCAAAGAGGCTAAACCCGTTGAATCAACTGAGGATGAACCTGATAAGGATGACAGTCCAGTAAAAAAAGTATGTATATGGTATTTAACCCATGTGATGCAATGCAGAAACACTTGTGCAAACCTTTCTATTTGGGCAACATGGCCACTGAAATATGATTTCATGTTTTTAAGGTGAAGCCACCTATGCCTCCATCTAAAGAAGTCAAGCCCGTGGTTTCATCATCAGTTGAAGAACTTACAGAGAAGGACAAAGTGGAGACGATATCTGAGAAGAGTCCTGATGCCAGGAAAAAGACAGGTCCTCCACCGACCCCTCCCAACAAACCCAGCTCCAGCAGCACCATGTGCAGCATTACAGAGACCTCACAGCCCAGGCCAAGCTCCCACCAGCCTACCCCTCCATCTAAAGAGAAGAAACCCTCCCAGCATGCTGTGGAGCCAGACCAAGAGGTTCAAGGCACAACTGATGAGGACAAGGAGAAAGAAAACAATAAGAAGGAGCCGAAAGAATCGGCTGTGAAAACAGTTGAGGCAGGGCAATCAGTTACTGAAGAAGCTCTACCGAGTGTCACAGATGATGAACCTGAGAGTCCTGGCACAAAAGGACAGGTTTCTGAAGAACCAGGGGAGACTTTAAGCGGTGGCATAAACAAGTCATCTGTTAATGAGCCACAAACACCCGCAGAGCAACCCAAAAAGAGCCCTAGTCCTCCCCCAACCCCCAAGAAAAAGCCTGAGAAATTTGTTCAGCCTAACACGCAACACATAGAAGACAAAACAGCTGTCAGGTATCCTACTGAGGAACAGGACCCTGCATCGCTGCAGGCAGCCTCAGAAACTTCAGCCAGTTCTCCTGAAGCAGATGAGGCTCTGCCCAAGAGTGAAGCCCCCTCAGTAGTTGTGTCTTTGGATGGCCCGGTCACTGACAGCCTCAGCCTGAGTCCACTGCTGTGTCACTTGGATGGGGAGAAGAAAAAGAAGTCAGAGGAGAAATCTGTAGACAGTGGTCAGCACTCAGATGATGACAGTGATGGCTCTGGGAGTGAAGACACACTGGCGGCGTCCACGGCTGCACTGAGAGGAAGCCATCCTGGTCTGGATGTGTTGGACGCCAGTGAAGACAAAATTCTCTCTGTTACTTTAAGGCCAACTCAGGCTGCCACCAAGTCTCAGGCTCGGTCAAAGGTATTTCCCTATCGGCACTCAGAGCATATTCCTCCTCTCAAACCCTCAACCAAGGCCAGGTCAGCGTCCAGTGGAGATCTGCTGTCGGACTCTTCAGTCTGTATTCAGGTGAGACAGCTTCCTGAAGCTGTGGCTGAAAAGAACAGAGCTCCTTGTGATGATGTCATGAAACTTGAGGCTGAAGTGGCTCTGGAGATGGAAAAGACAAATAAGCTCCTGAGCAAAGTGTCCCAGTCCCAGAGGGGAGGTGATGGGGAGGACATGCCAGAGGATCTGCTGGCCAAGGCCATGGAGAAGTTGAAGCAGGCCGACCATGTTCTCAGGGAGGTCAAGAAACTGAAGTGTGCAAACAACTCAAACAACAGGAAGAGCTGGTGAATGTCAAAGCAGTTTGACTTGGAATTGACCATTCGCTAAACCAGTGCTTCTCAATGCATGCCTGGCTTCGGAATCCAGATAAAGTTTCCCCACAATCTTTATCAATCATTACAATGATAGGGGTGCAGCAAACTCATACCCCACAGTTTGAGAAACACTGCGCTAACCCCCTCTCCCAAACAATAATTGTTCAAAGCTTAGCAATGTTAAATGACCAACGATTTCTCTATTATGTACAGTTCGCATTGAGCTGTATGTGGATGGAACAGAACAGTGTGTAAGCCTGCTCTAGCATGAGCAGCAACCCTACACTCTCTGGTTAACTAGCTCACTACCCACGGTAGTAACTTAGTATTACTTCCAAAGCCACATCCATGACTAGCACATCCACCATTTCCCCACTGTGTGGAGGTCTGTCGATGCTGACCTGGATTCTATCAGAGTTTAGGCTAATGTTGGCAGGTCTGTCCTGTTCTTTATTGGTTTGGGACACTTTACACTCCAGTAATCGGGGCTATTGCTAGTGCTCAGTTTAGCGAACACACCCTAAAAGCCTTTTTCCTATTGTTTGAACAGAGACAGTGTTTCTGATCAACTCATGGGGCTAAATTGATCCTGTTAAGCTAGTTGATGACATTGTCCTGGCAGAAATGGCTAGAATGAGCTTGCCTGGAAAGCCTTGCAGGTGGAGCAGCGTTAGCTGAAGGGCTCAGCGTTTAGCGAACGGTCAATTGATGGACAGAATAACGGAAGGCTGTCGTTGTTGAAGGTTACGTAGCACATGCAACTGTTCGCTCATAATTAAGTGCAATTATTTTTAGTATAACTTTCTCTGCAACTGAAAGTACTGCTTAACATTCTACTGTGTATTGTTTACTTTTGTTATATATAAAATATCAGAAATTTTCAAAAATAATGACTTGAAAACTAATTTGAAAATTAATAATATAATGATAAATAGTACTGTCAGGACAAAAAATGTCAATACCAGATTACATTTGAATAGACTGTATATTCAAGAGGCCTTTCTCTTATTTCCACTTACCTTGTTCTTGCTGGCAGTTCATATGAGGGAATTGATATTGTACATACTTTTTACACAGCATAGGCTGTTTATTGTTGATGAAAGATTTACCAACTTAGCTCAGGAGTTTTCTCATATAACCTTTTTAGACTAATCATGTGATTAAAGCAAATTGACCAACTGCTACTCTGCATAGATCACAGTTTTGTTATTAATGATGATATTTTACATACTGTTATTGTACATAGCACAGAACAGAGAGCTTGCAGCAACTCATATGCCTCACTAACCCCTCCTACAGTATGTGTTCATCGGTGATGTTGCTCTAAATCAGAAGATTTTTTTTACCACCTTCCTGTCCAGTGCTTTTTTAAAAAGATGTGATGATTTCAAGACTATTTTAAATATACCATGCCATTTAGAATATAAGAATATTTTCTAACATTAGATATAATTTTGTACTCTGATAAAAGTTGCCGTTGCCCAAATAAACAAAGGGAAACTATATGTTAATGTTTGGTGTCTTTAATGCAGCTGTTTCTTCAGAAATCTCAAAGATGAATTAAAGAAATGTCGATGCATTGTTCTCTGTTATTACTTTCATGTATGGTGTCAGCAGGATTTTCAAACCTCATTTAATATATTCAGCTAAATAATATTTCATTATGTGCTGAAGCAGTGAGTAACTTGCAAATGACTTGACAACAACTTTGATAATCAAACTGTCAGTATTTGCCTCTGTGCAGATGATCAGGTTTTCTACGTTTTATATCATTTTAATTTTCATTCAGGCTGAATAAGCAATTTGAAGACACCGCCACACCGATTCATTGATAGTGGAAATCAGAAGTAGTGTAATTGCTCAAGATGTTTTAACCATAGCATTAAGTTAGCGCTGAGAAGTCTTATTTTGAAGGTCCTGACCGGAAGTTAGTGTTTTCCTGTCTGATTGTGTGTGGCTTGACAGAAATAAGTCTTTAGCGGGCAGGCAGGGCGTCCAGCCTCGCCTCCTCTCCTCTCCTCTCCTCCTCGGCCGAGGAGTGGACCGCAGTACGGCGATGTGAGCGCTGACCTGACAGCAGAGGCTCACACGGCCTTCACACGGCGCCAAGATGGAGGACGGGCTGGTGTCGGAGGACGATATCTGTGAGTATGAAGCACAGGCTCGAACACAGCACACTCTGCTGTGCTACAGTGGGCACTGACCTGGAGTCAGTCAGCAGCAGCAGCAGCAGGATGTCCGCGTGAACCGCCGAGAGAGAAGCGGTACTGAAGCTCGTTGACACGGTAACCGCAGGGCGGACAATCAGTCACGTTACCGGATGATGTTTAACCTGTTAGCAGGAATTAGCCTGATGTGTTGGACACAGACAGAGTGAACATAGCGCCATAAAATAACTAACATGAATAACTTCATGTTTCCTCATGTGAAGTGAAGTTTGTCATTAAAGAAGCAGCAGCTTCTCGCTGCACCTGCCTCAGTGACAGTAAAGGCGCATTTCACCCACTTCTACCTCATTTTATGGAAACTGACAGTGTTTCATTGAGCCACGTTTATGGCGTCTGTGTAAAGTCAATTACAAAATACATTAAATATGTTGTAAAATAGTTGCTGAGAAAAGTCTTGATACTTGTTACTGAATTGTGGAGTTCAAACAGTTTTTCACCAGTTTTCAGTCCAGGATTTTATGGGCGGTCCTAAAGGGAGGCTCGATGATGCGTTGAGGCCACCCTGAGCAGTATTTAGTGTGTTAGCATCTGTGCTTCTCTGTATCCTAGTTATTAGCAGCTATTAGTACTGCATAACACATTGCGCAAACAGCTTTATTTAAATTTCCCAGATATGAAGAGATGAAGAAGGTTTTAAAGTTTATGTGTGTCAGTAATGGCACCTCCCTGGGCTGCAGGTGCTGCAAAACAATTCCACACAGTGCATTGTTTCACTGAGGTACATGACATGTTGAGACAGACAGAGAGACAGAGAGAGACAGAAAGAAAGGGAAAAATCAGAGACAGGCAGAAAGAGAAAAGACAGAGAGAGAGAGATACTTCCCACAGATCACAAGCACCCAGAAAGACTTTGAGACTTAGACAAGATCCAAAAACAATGTTAACATATGTTTCCCATGCCAATAAAGCTGTATTGAATTGAATTGAAGAGAGAGAGAGAGAGAGAGAGAGAGAGAGAGAGAGGCTTCAGAGCCTCCAGCACTTTATTACTTAAATTATTAGAGCTGCAAGGAGTACTTGACTAATTTGAGTACAAAAAATCTACAAATCATTTTCTTTGCCAAATGAATGATTAAAGTATTTGTTTAATCATTAATTTTGTTTAAGTAGTCACCTGCGTTCTGCCCCGGGGATCGTGTTCTGCACGGACTGTAAACAGTGACGTACACGACTCAGGGTCAGAAAGTCGGCACTATGGACAAGCGTGAAGAGACCGCCTGCAAAAGACAAAAGATGTCCAAAGTTTGGGATCAATTGTTTGTTTTTAACAGGCCTGTGGTTTCTGTCACACATTATGCAATAATATTGTATAATAACAGAATAATGGAGCTACAAAGCATGAGCTGGTTTTGCTGGTTCCTCAGCTTGAACACTGGCTACTTCAGGTCCTCCACTAATCCCAGCTGGCTACTTCGCCCCCATCATTGCCATGGCAACTGTCATGACTGACAGGCTTCACAGCCTCTGATAACACCACTCCCCAGACGTCCTGCCACCCCATACACTGCAGTACACCCTAACTCAACACAACCCAAACAGGCGCAGTGTATACACGGTCCATTACAGTATTGTTGTTTAAAAATGCAAAAGAAAAAAAAGAGAATCAGATTACTTAATTAATTGTTAAAATATTTGGTAGAATACTCAAAAGAATCGATAGCTGCAGCCCTAAAAATATTCTATATGTCCTAAGTATTCAAAAGTAAACTTACATTTTTTTAAATCAATAAATTGCCAGTTGTTTTCATTGTGTTTACAGACCCTTGTAACTCTGAAACTACCCAATGAACACACTAACTTTCTTGTAGAACCGCTCTGCTACAAAGAGCAGATAACAACTTTTTAAAAAATCAGATATTGACTGTTGGATGCACAGTTCTCACGTGTCTGTAGACCCTGCTCGATATGACAACTTAACTTACAAATTCTGCATTCTGCCTTTGTGTTTTCACAATTATTAAAATGCGCTCAAATGCTGCCATAATGTCCATAATGCATCAGAACTGGCTTCCATCGTTCACTTAAAAGAGCCAGCTCTTTGTACCAGCTCGTTCGCGACCGTCACATCACTAGAGAATTGTTTTGTTTTACCTGCTTCTGACACCTCCTTTCATAAAGTTGTTGATATTTGTTGATATTTTTAATCATTAAAATGTGGCTGGGTGGCTAAGTGTCTAACATTTGTCACTCATCTCTGACAGTACTGTGGTCAGAAAAGGAACTTCATGATGCTGCAAAGAGGAACGACACAGAGAAAATGAAGGAACTGATCAAGAAGGGTGTAGACGTCAAGGCCAAGAATAAAGTAAGTCAGTCCCTGCTTTCACAGCCACAGCTCACCGCAGCCTGTTTTATGTACAGTGCAGCCAATAACTCAATAACTCAAATCAAGGCTCGCCTTCATTCAGTACACCGGTACATGGTAAACTTTAGTGAAGAGGTGCTATACGATAAGGTACGATAAGATGTCAGCTTTCTAAGTAAAGCTTTATACCATTAAACATAAGATTCGCTTTAAAAGCCTCAGAGGCCACAATAATACCAGAGAAAGAGGCATAGTTCAATTAATGTTGGAACATGTGAATCATTTTAAAATGTACATTTAAAACATATTATAAAATATCTATTCCTATTTATTTTATTTTTCCAGCTTCAACTTTAGAGCAAAGAGTAGAACTGGTCTGGTCCCGTCCGGTCTGGTCTGGTTTGGTCTAGTTTTACACACAGACTTTGTTTATTTTGAGTGTTACTCACAGGTTTGATGCTTCCAACATATTAGCTGTGACACACACAGAAGGAAGTGAGTTGTGTTCATGTACATTTTGGTGTGTGTGTGTGTGGGTGGAGAGAAGTACATGTGTGAACTGCCTTTTATAGAGATATGGGCTGATGGTTATTTTTACAGTACAAACACATACTATAAAACATGGTCCTTTTAGGTGAGCCGCTTCCAGGCCCTGGTACTGTACATGTTCACTGACATTGAGCCACTTAATGGAGATAAGCCATCAGTGATGTCATTATTTCCTCTGCTGATGTTGCTGCCTTGATAAGCCAGACTGTCAGCTGGTGAGCAGGTGAACAGTCAGTCAGTAATGTACCGTCTGTGCACAGGTCGACCGTAAAGCACTGCACTGGGCAGCAGGAGCTGGAAGTGAACAGGCTCTACGTCTCCTCCTGGTCCATGACACTGAAGTTGATGAGACGGACTCTGTAAGTACACAAGTTTGTAATGAGATGAATAATATATGTAGTGGACGTCGTGCAGAACCAGAGAGAGTCAAATGCAGCACTAAGATCTAACAGGACGAGTACAGAGATGAGTCCTTTGTCTGATGCCATTAGGAGATTGTTTGTGACTTTGACTCGTGTGGTCTCTGTGCTATGATGCACTCTAAATCCTGACTGAAAATCCTCAAATAAACTGTTCTTATGAAGAAATTCACACAGCTGATTAGCTACAGCTTTCTCGAGTAACTTAGAAAGAAATGGAAGGTTTGATATCGGTCTATAATTAGCTAAAACCTCTGGATCTAGAGTGGGCTTTTTAAGAAGAGGTTTAATTACAGCTACTTTAAAGGACTGTGGTACATATCCTGATAATAAAGACAGGTTAATCATATCCAGTAAAGAAGGGCTAACTAAAGGTAAAATATCCTTGAGCAGCCTGGTTGGGATGGGGTCTAGGAGACAGGTTGACGACTTAGATGAAGAAATTATTGAAGTTATTTGATGAAGGTCAATGGGAGAGAAGCAGTCTAAGTATGTATCAGGTTTTGCAGCTGTTTCCAAACTTGCTGTATCAGAATGCAGATCAGTGCCTGTTGAAGGCAAGAGGTGATAAATTTTGTCTCCAATAGTTATACTTAGTGATACTTAGTTTAGTTTAGTTTACTTAGGTAGGAACCGATGAAGGCGATCAGGGACACTTTGCATACCACTTTATGTATATATATATATATATATATATATATATATATGTACTATTAGAGCTTCATTGTCATGTAGTCGACACTTGTTCATGTTAATGTTTGTCCACAGTTTGGCATGAACGCTCTTCTTCTGGCATCCTGGTTTGGTCACCTAAAAATCTTGCAGGTCCTCGTGTCGTGTGGAGCAAAGCTCAACTGTAAAAACAAAGTAAGAGCTGCTGCGTGCCATTGCCAGTCCAGACTCAGTCTATCAGGTTATCATGTCATTGTCTCACAGTGTGTGTGTGTGTGTGTGTTAGGATGGTCTCAGTATGCTGCACTGTGCTGCTCAGAGAGGCCACATCAACTTATTGGAGTTCATCATGGAGGACCTGGAAGACATCTGTCTGGACAGAGTTGACAAGGTGACGTCTTTACTGTAACAAACAAGTTGGTCTGCTTATCAGCAGTTGCAGAGTGTATGTAGACGAGCTCCGGTGTGTAACCTGCTGATGTCTCTGAGCAGTCAGGGAAGACTGCACTTCACCTGGCTGCTGAACATGGACAACCTGAAGTGGTGGAGTTTCTGATTGGAATGGGCTGCACACATGGTTTGAAGGACAAGGTAGTGACACACACACACACACACACACACACATCAAGTTTTCAAGTTGTCCTTCCACAAACAAAGAGCAGGATATGTTGTGATGTGAGATCCTGTGTACACTGGCCAGGCCAGCTGAAGCCTTCTGCATCTGTACTGACTCTTGCAGCAGTTCAGTCACAGTAAATATTTCCACTGAGCAGATGACAGCGTTTGATAAATCCATCACATGGTCCACGAGGGGTGGGGAGTGTAGCTTTCTTCCAAAATGATGCAATGAGCGGGATCAGATCAGATCAGAGGTTAGCTCTTGTTATGTGACACATTCCATCAGAGTTATCACACAATCATTTGTAATATAAGTCAAAATTCTCATTGTCCTAACCTAACAGTTTATAGTTTTTGTTTTTATTTCATTATCAACATGTATTCTCATGCTTATTTTTTATTATTTTTGCAATATTTTTTATTGTGACATAAAATATATAAATTATATATAAAGTTAAATTAAAACAGATGTTTGAAAAGACAAATAATAATAAGTCAGATATGAATGTTTTTCTTTCACCATGCACAGTCTGCAATATCTACTGTCCTTTCAAGACAGCTTCCTCTAGTCCTCTATGGACTTTATCTGTGTTACATAACCCATCATTGTATTTGTACTGGGTCAGTTTTAGGGGGCCACTCACATATTCCAAATGTGACTGTGGCCTTCACAGTCTGTACAGTGTACTTCAGTAGGGAAGGTGTAAATCTTCATTGTTGGGAAACTTTTGTATTCTTTGTTGAAACATGCCATGTGGTAGTACTAAAACAATATAGTTAGCCAAATTAAAAAAGAAACACTCACCCCAAACAGTAACATGTAGGGTCACCATACCGAGTGTACTGTAAGATATCACAAAGCTAACACCTCATATAACCTCAGACAGAAAGCGTTGAGCACCCTGGTACCTCACCAGGTAGAGCATGTACAGCACCATGTGTTAAGCCTGAGTCCTTGATGCTGCTTCAGATTCAGCTGGCCTCTCTCTTCTCTGTCCTGTCAAATGAAGTGAAATGACCCTCCTCCACGCAGACTCATGAAAACCCATTTTGTTATAAACATGGTTTGGTGGACATGCTGTATGTAGAGGAAGTGGCCTGACAGTGTGTTTCTGCTTGTCATGTGTTGTTATGTCTGAACCACAGGAAGAGAACACGGCCCTGCATCTAGCAGCAAAGAGCGGCCACACTGATGTCCTGCAGAAGATCATGGAGACCGGAATCGACATCGATGAGAGGAATCTAGTGAGTGCACGGGACTGGACTGAGCTGCATGCTTAAAAGCACTTTGTTCATTCATTTATGGTGATGATGCTGACGTTTAGACTTCAGACTTTCTGTTTTCTCACTTGTGCTTGTCACAGTGCTTTTAGCTCATTTATCATGAACCGCACTGAACGACGTTTTTTTACACCACCAATAATGCAATTTTTAAAATAAAAAATAAAAACTACAGCTACAGCATGTGTCTCCAGAAACACATTTCACACACACACACACACAGGAAAAAGCAAGCAAGCAGTGCATTAAAGGGATGGTTATAAATGAAGAATAATATACTTGGCAGCAGTTACTCTGCGACTTGGGCTCAATCTTTCTGATAAGTGACTTATTATTTCATAAGTCACATTTCCTGTTTCCTCCTTTGGTGTTTATCTGGTTCATGTCAAAGTAAACTCATCTGTTCTGCTCACTTTTATCTCTGCTAACCTTCGGTGAGACATTCTGTAAACTGATTGCATCATTTACCCATCAATAGTGTGACTTAGTGTGGAGTGTTGTGTCTTTAGGATGGTCTCACAGCATTGCACCTGGCAGCTTCTGGAGGTCACTATGAATGTGTCAAACTGCTGCTGGAGTCCGGCTGTAATGTCAACGCGCTGACCAGTGTACGGTTTGTTCACTGAAAGTCATCTAGCATTTGTAACAAACACAATGTTGCAGCAGGTTTAAGCCCTTGTTGTCTTGTGTGTGCAGGACAACATGAGCGCTCTGCATTATGTGGCACAGCACGGCTTTGAGAGAGAGGCCAGTTTGCTGCTGGAGGCAGGAATCAACATAGATGCTGTAAATAATGTAAGTAATGCCAACTCCATGTGGCTGTTTCTTGTTTGTTCATGAAAGATTTCCTGCTGGGTTACTGTTTAGTTAATACACAGAGCGGCTTTAAAGATCAACTTATCTACCTCGCCACATCCATGACACACAGAGGCAGACAAAGTGTGGTTGAGAAGCAGCTGGACACCTATTGACATTTTATGTTGTTGCTACAATAAGAATGAAGTTGATTGTTCCTAGCAACCCGAGCTACAGCTTCAGTGTGGACATGCTTACTGCTGATTGGTTAAGCCAAAACAAATAAATGTAATCACACAACAGACTTCAGATGACATGTTCTTATTATTTCATTTCTCTGTGTTTGAGACAGCAACACAACACAGCGCTGCACCTAGCTGTGTTCAGCAATCACACAGAGGTTGTACGGCTGCTTGTAGATGCTGACTGCGACCTGGACATCACTGACAGTGTGAGTACACACACACCTCTCCAGCTGGACTAGTACACATCAGAGAACATCACAGTGGCATAGTGATGATAATGGCTTTCTCTCCCTTGGTTCACAGAGACAACAGACTGCTCTGCACATAGCAGCAGAGCATGGTTGGCAGGACACGGCTGAGATGATGCTGATCTCTGGAGTTAACCTCAGTCTGACTGACAAGGTACCACACTGCACACACTGTGATCCATAACACCCAGGTCAGCTGGTGGGTCCACAAAGATTTCCTCACCCTTTGGCTGCATGGTTTTCAGCCTAGGGGGCTGATTATATGAAGGTCAGGTGCTTGTGAGGCAACATGGGTGAATGCATGAACACATGAAGGCATGTGTGTACATGGTTCATGAGTGATAGTGGTGTGGTGAAGTGTTCAGATCCTTTAGTCAAGCAAAAGTAGTAATACTTAAAATAATAAAAGTCATACTAAAAAACTTTCAGATTTAAAGTATGTTATGCAGCAGAGAGGCTTTTTCATTGCTGATGCATTATTCACATTCTGTTTGTTTGCTGGAACTACGATGACTGCATAATATCTCAAAGATTATCACAGTTGTGTAATTACAGCTGTCAGATAGATAGAAAGACCAATATACCCTGGAAGTGTAAGTAAAATCCTATAAAATTAAAAATGCTAATTAAATACTAGCACTAAGTACTTGAAGTCTGTGTAATTTAGAGAGTTCTTTCAAAACAAATTGCTGAAAACATGTGAGAAGACTTTTTTTACCAATTTTTCAGTCCAGGATTTTGTGGGCGGTCCTTAAAGGGCGGCTCGATGACACGCAGAGGTCAACCTGAGCAGAGAGTTAGAGATGGATTCATCTTGCTCAGTGTTTCAAAGTTAGTCATGTCATTTTCTGAACTCATCTGACACGTTTCAGTCACTGGCTGACTGTGACAGTCAAAATGGCTGCTTGACTGCTCCCACGAGTGGGTGTGGCTTCAGCACATTCAGAGGACACGCCCCCACAGTCCTGGAGCTGAGAATTCATTTTTACTTGATTTTGACACCTCAAACTCATAAACTTGATGACATTTTTAATCATTCAAATTTGACTGGATGGTTAATAACTTTCCTCTTTGGTCAGACAAACTCAGAACACAGATTTATTATTATCTTACTTTACATAAGTAACTTAGTTGCATTCCACTACTGTCATTAATGATTTTGACAATTTCTACTTAAAATAGTTAAAAACTGACTCAATGATAATAAAATAATGATGACGAAATCATGCTCTTCCCAGGAAGTAGTCATTTTAATAGAACACAGAAATAAGAGTCAAATTAACCATTGAGCAATGCACATCCAGTTGACTGTGATTTACTCATTGTATGATACACACAGCAGGGGAAGACGTGCCTGGAGGTGGCAGCGAGAGGAAACCATGTGATCCTGGTTGACATGATCATCAAAGCTGACCGTTTTTATAAATGGGAGAAGGTGAGTTTATCCAGGTGAGCTAACCTGGAAGAACTTTATTCAAACAGGAAGTGATGTTTTGTGTCAGATAATGGTGAGTATAACAAGGAGTGTTTCACCATTTGTAATTTATGATTTTCACTATAATAATTTTAAGAAATGTCAAATTAAAAGTCATTATTAGAACATGGAGAGTGAGCTTTCAGGTGTTTTATTTGTGTTAACTCAAGGTGCTTTGTGCAGTATACTACAGTATACTACAGTATGTACACACTGCTTCCCCTCTTGACTTCAGGATCACAGAGGAGGTGAGCAGAACACCTGGGTAGGGAGACCTCTGAGCTTCAAGCAGGACCATCAGGCAGAAACACAGCACCTTCGCTCTGTCCTGTGGAGACTGGCCAGTAAGCACCTGTGCCGTGGAGAATGGAAGATTCTGGCACAACACTGGGACTTCAGCGACGCTCAGATACGAGCTATAGAACAACAGTGGACAGGTGAGCTACAGCATGCTGATCTCTGGATCTTGGCCCATCAGTGGCTCTGAAAGGGACTTTGCATGACTTGACTTTTTTATGGTTTCAACCCATTTGCTGGTGATGATGTGACTGGTGATGTGTCTTCACACATAGGTGTGGTTCTTCGGGGTGGCAGCGTCTCCAGACGTGTCACTAAAAATAGTTCAGTAGAGCTGCTGTAGCTACTTGAACAGCTGAAAATGTAGACCAAAATGGAGTAGGAGTGTGTGTAGCATGAGCGGTCTTGTAAAACGACAATAAATGAACCCTGATTTTTTTGATGTACTCTAATTCTGAATGAAACCTCTAGACATGAAGAGCTTCAAAGAGCACGGTCACCGGATGCTGTTAATCTGGCTTCATGGAGTGGTGGTGGCGGGGGAGAACCCGATCAAAGGCCTCTACGAGGGGCTGGTGGAAATCTCGCGGACAGACTTGGCAGGTGAGCTCATCAGCCTCACTGTGGTTTGTATTCTTGTTTAACTATCCATCAGTGCAACATGGAGCCCCTGCAGGTCCTGTGGGAATATTATTTCTGTAATACTGCAGTTACAATGTTAACGTGTGTGTATGATGTTTCTTTGTCTTGAATCATCCAGAGTGCATCCGGCAGAAGGCAAATGCAGAAACCAACTCTCCCAAAATGTGCTCTGCAATGTGACCAATAGCGAGTGACAGTGAAGGCAACGCGACAATCCTGAGGTTTCAGTTCACATCAGAACTCTGTTCAGATGTAAATGTCCAGTACCGAGCCGCAGCCGCATAGCATTGTCCGCATGCTCACACACTGAATGGACTGCGATCGCTCTGAATTGGTTCACATAGCATTTCTTTTTTTAAATTTTTTTTTAGCGTTGGAGAAAAACATGTAAACTTATAAAATATATTGCATTAATTATTACCATTCTTATTAGAAATGAACACTCTTAATGCATGCAGCACTTCCACAAAGGGCTTTTTAGCACATTATGACTTCCTGTCATTCTTCATAATAGTGTATAATAATACATTATCATCGAAGTGCTTAAAGCTGCACTCAGTGATGAACAAGCAGCAGTCTGACCACTGCAGTGTTTCTGCGGTCTCTATGTATTAGGCCATGGTGAGTGTCTGAGTGCAGTAGAAGGTGATCAGAACCACACTCAGCATTTTATCAACACAGTGCAACACGAAGCACTCGGGTGACAAAAATGTAAAGAAAAAGCAACTCGATGATAAACTGACTGAACTGAAGACATGAAGTTAAAGCATGACTCTGCACACACAGACGTGCAGTGATGTCATGCTCAACAAATCTCTCACACAGTATCAAGTAGAACAGCCAGCTGTCACAGTTTGATGTGAAGTCAGTTGCAGCTTCAGTCTCGTCTCAACCTTTCAAAGCAGAAGATGTTCAGTTTTTCACCATTTGTTTGTGACAGTAGTGACTTTCACATTACAGGAAGTCAGTGAGTCAAGGCTTGTTGGTGGTACTGTGTTTAACACTAAAGATAGTAGAGCTGAAGTGAAATTCAAACTCCATTATTAGCGGTTCATCAGGAGTATTTTCAAAAGTTTGTATTTATTTCACATCACTCTTCATAATGTCATATTTATGTTGGTTATCGATTGGATAATGTATACTTTTAATGTAGTCATTGCTCAGCTCCATATAAACATTTAGTCACTTTTAAAAGCAGCTTCAGTCTCACCTGTGCACATTTTCCAGTGCTCTCTGTTTCTGTTCTGTTTCTGCACTTTGTGGTGTTTGCTTTACACTGGTGCTATAGAAACAATAATGCTATATAATAAACTTCATTCACAACTCGTGATGCAGCTTAGCAGCGTAGCAGCTCTCGTACACATTAAATACACTGTACACTACTGATAGAATGAAGCACATGGAACTTTCCAGATAAACCTACCAGCATCTTCTTCTTCTTCTTCTTCTTCTTCTTCTTCTTCTTCTTCTTCTTCTTCCTGTTGATGTGTTCTATGCATTGATGCCCGGTTTGACACGCCAGTGGTCCTGTGTGTTTGTGGGAGGCAGGACTTCAGGCTCTGCGCTCTCTGTCTTTGTGGCCTTCAAAATGTTTTACTCATGTGTAATGACTACTTCATACCATTAGGACCTGCAACATGAGCAGATGAAGCTCAGTTTGTTATCTAAAGCACAAAGATGGCTCAGTGTTGACATTATCACTCAACTTTGATCTGTTGTCACTTAGACCGCTGTTGCTGTAGAAATGAGCTAAAATAATTAGAATATGCATTTAGCTTTTTCTTTTCAGTGTAGTGCCACTCCTTATGAAGAGAGTTTGAGGTGGCTTTGGTGTTATTTTCCTGCTGTGTTTGTGGATTGATGTCCAGGAATCAGCCTGTTTCCATTGATATTCTTAATCTTTACAGATGATGTAGTTCCATTTCTACTTGACCTTTGTGACTCACTAAAGATGCATTTTAATGCTTGTCGTAATTACGGTTAATGGTGTATAAAATAGTTCCTATTTTTGCATGAAGTGAAGACATGTCTGAGTATTTTTACAAAGTAATGACACTAGTTTTTGTAATGATCTGTATGACAGACTGTGTAATGGTTTTGTAGTCTTGTTTTGCACCATGTTGAACTATGAAGAGCAGAGTGAGTGTGTTTGAGTTTTGTTGTCAGGCAGCTGAAATAAATCTAAATGTGTGGAGGTGGGGTATAAATATAAGTTGTGTTTGCACGAGTCTGGCCGGTTCTCAATCATAGATAGTTGATTGTTTTTCAAAATCAATCAGATAACTTTTTTTCTGCATCCATGCAAATGTATTTTGTAGAATTAATGTATAAACATGTATAAAGTTCAGCTATGTACATGTTCATGACACCAATAAAAAGTCTGCTTTGAAAACACAGTGCCACTGATGACTAACACAAACTGACTGACTGCTGTTCTCTAACATGATGATACAAAACTAAGAAGATTTGCTTGCTAAGTTGAATATGTAGCACACACACATTACAGGTTTTCCTGTGCATCATTTCAGTGGCAATTTGATTAAACATCACTTTATTGAAAACTGAGCTGAAACAGTAACGCTGGGACTGTTGGTGTCTCTGAGTGTCTGGACCTACAGCTGGTAATGCAGCCTTTGTTTGGTCAGAGTTAAAGTGTAGACATGGTTTGTAGCCTGAGTGTGTGTGTGTGAGAGCATTCACACATCACTCTGAAGGCCTGATTAATAAATAACACTGTTATTGTGTGACAGCCTTTCAGCTATAAGCATGAGATGAGATATATTCCTTATAATGTGTAGGGTGGAAATGAAGCGTGTATCTACACGATTCCTTTGATTCATTCTGTCCAAAGAAACACGTCTATAATATTTTACAATGAACAACAACATGTTGGTGCTGGGCCAGAAATCGAGGTGAGAAAATATCCTGAGTCGTCTGAAGGCAGACAGAGCCACATGTATGATGGTGACTGTAAAGAGCTCATCCACTGTGACTTTTCATGGGCAGGACTCTTTCCCTGCACTGTCTTGTCGCTCCAGTCCAGTTGGTGGCAGAAGACCGCCACTAAACTGGTTTTCCAACCACCTGCCCCATTGCATTCTGGTACTTGAAGTCCGTTTCTGTTTCTTTTTGTTGTCCTCGTCCCTGTAGAGCTCAAATAGCTACTTCGTTAACATGATGTCTGCAGACGGCACCGTGTCGCAGACAGCTGAAGATGGAAACGGAGGTTTGTAGTTTAACACTGCATACAGACACACACTGCACGTTTGTATCTCTGCGTGGCGAGGCTAGCCACTCAGCTAGCAAGCTAGTTAGCTGGTGTGCAAACAAACTCGAGCTCTGTCGTTATGCTAATGACAACACAATAATTAAATTCACTATTCATTTCATTCATTTTCTGACGTCTTGTTTATCCGTTTCAGGCAACAAGAGGACACCGTGTCCGTTCCACGGCTGTAAGCGCGTGTACACAGACCTGAGTGCCCTGGAGGCTCACATCAAGGACCACGACATAACCGCGCAGTCTCTGCCAGGTGAGCTGTGTGTGTGTGTGTGTGTGTGTGTGCGTGTGTGTGTGTGAGAGAGAGAGAGAGCAGGTTGGATCTTTGATAAGAGTTCTGGGTCATTCCAGTCTTTTCTGTTGTACACAGAGCGATGCACAGTAGCTTGTAAACTCTTCTCGTCTAGTCTCAGGTGATGCTTCAGACTCAGACTGTGTCTCCTCTTCTCAGGAAAGGCCTTGCTGTGCTCCACTGTCGGCTGCAGCGGTTCCTTCCCCAACATGCAGAAGCTGATGGAACACATGAGGCATCATCACAAACCCAACATATTCTTCCTGTGAGTTTGTCTTCATTTTTCTGCCTCTGCACTCTCCTCCGCTGAGAAACTGTAAAAATGTAACGTGGCCTCTGTTCCCGAAGGTGTGAGAGCTGTCGCACAAAGTTACGATCCTACCGCGGCCTCCTGACTCACCTGCACACCTGCTCCAAAGTGCCACGGGGCAAAACAAAGTCAACTGAAGTTATGGCCCACCTGCCTACTGGAACCAACCCAAACATGACCCCCATGGCCATGGATCAGAACCCCCCACGGCTGGATTCATCCCAGGAAGCACCCTTTCAGATCCCAAACCCAGATGGTTCCTTGCATGCAAGTGTTCCTCCAGAGTCTGCTGCCCCCCCTGTCCTCGGTCCCCCCTTCATGTCTAACCCAGAGACCTCCCTTCAGCAGGTCACAGAGGTAGCTCTCCAGCCACAGCTCAGGAACGAAGCTACTGATCTACCTCCGTCTCCAAACCAGGCTGGCCAAATAGCAGCTCTCGACCCCCCTGATGCCCAGGGTCAGCAGCAGACACAGACCAGGTCTCCTGGATCAGCTCCTCACTCTCCTCCTGGGTCCTCAGCTGTCTGGAAGAAGAATCAAGGTACACCTCTCCTCACTCAAAAGCCCACAGCTGTGACCTACCAGATTCAAGGAGCCAAATTTATCATCCCTCAGGTGGCCCGCAGCTGGTCTCCGGTGTGTAGGCAGCTGTGTGAGAGTGCAGCTTTATTTCACTGAATTTCATCTTCTGACAAAAATGAAAAGAACTATACTCAAACTCCACGTATCAGATCTTTTGCACTTTCACACATATGTTGGTGGCGATATAGTAGAAGATTAAATTATTGTTGTGATGGTGGAACTTCAAGGTTGAAGGTAATCTTTATTATCCCTGAGGCGGTGCAGCAGTAACAACGCAAACAGAAATAACAGGAAATTAACGATGAATCGATAACGATAAATCAATTTTACAAAAGAATTGTGTGTACACCTCACAGGTGTTAAGGAGGCCGATGGCAGCAGGAACAAATGTCTGATCGTGCACAGCTTGTAGACACAACTTGGGTCCTGCATGTGGATTTTGCCTTCCGGACTGAATCTCTCTGAATCTCTTTTGGCCCTGAATAAACTTTTAATTTGAAAGTTTTGTGCATATGTTGTACATGCATGTTAATCTGTCCTTTGATCCATTAGGTATGGCCTGCAACAGACGCATCCTCTGGGAGCACACTAAAGGGCGATACACATGTGTGCAGTGTGGTCACTCGGTAACCAACCGTAAGGAAATGACTCAACACATCAACAGCCAGCACAGCGGTAACAAAGCTGCAGAAGACACTGGGAGCTCTGCCACTAATGCATAGTGTGGAAGCAGGGTGACCCATTTACTCGACCAGATGCATGCTGGGACAGAATGTCTTGTTGTTGTCCTTGAGAACTCATTCTGTTGATGGAAGTCGGTCAGCAGTTTAACCAAGAGCCTCTGTTCTGAATGTAGAGCCCGCTGCAGTTCCAAACATTTGGTAGTAAATGTGTTTTTCCGTGTCCACAAAGCACTAAACACAGCTCCCAGACACATGTATGATGATGTCTCATTAAATAGAAGACCGCTGCGTGACTCACGTTAAGACACTTGTTCTTATGTTGAGATGCTTCATTATTACTGCCACTGTTGTGAGTATCATTCTTTTGTGTGTTAAATGACAACCTGTGTAGACTGAATGTAACTTTTGGTGTTCCACATTAATAGTACACAAAACACTTCCAGGTCCAGTATGTAGGACTGAGCAGCATCGAGCAGTGAACACATACTTTGAATACTCTGCTATTTCATGTATGCCATAGATTCCTATGGTTGGTACACACTGGACCTTTAGTGCTTTCATTGAGTTGACTCTGTTGTTTCAGTGTGAAACTGAAGGTTACTGCTAGCTCATTCTAAACTGAACTTGTTTCTCATGTTGTCGGTGTGACACAGGTTGGATTTGCTGCCTGTGGGTTGCACGGCTGTTTCTCCTGACAGATGTAAACCTGCTCTCCAGTTTGCTGTGCCAGTTGAAGGCTGCTGTTCATCTCAGTTTGTCTTATGGTCAACAAATCCAAAACATGATGACCAAAACCAACTGTGTCTTTGTCTGTCTCAATACCTTAACATCTCTGACCTGTCTGTATTTTGTATTATTTTGGCTGAGACATTTAGCTAAAACTGATTTACTCTTTGCTCCTGTCTGTTAACTCAGACTAAGCCCCTTGCTTGTGTGCAGGACACTTGTCCTCTTTGGTCCATCTACCATGATTTCACACTCCCACAAGAAAGACAAGGTTCAAAAAAAGCTGTTTTTATTTGGGTCAGTCAGAATGAGTTGATACAAGCACTTGTTCACAGTGCCAAGAGATTTTGGTCAGCTCAGTCCATCCATACATGCTCCTGAACCACCAGCACCACCCTCTGACTCTATTAGTATTACACACCCATCAGGCAGTGAGCTTTACAATAACTGACACATCAAGACAATACCACAACATAGGTCCCACTGATCATTAACGTGTATTAGAGGACATTACCACATGCAGACTGAAGTGCCGATTTCAACAAACAAATCCCATCGTGGATGAAGGAGTCATTGTCAATAGTTAATCTATAAAAAAAAACATGGGGGGACTTCACATTGGTTGATCAGACGTTTAACAGCATGAGCCGTCCTCCCATCAGTTTTTTTTTTGTACGTCAGTGTTAGAAAGACATTTGTGTCATTGTTTTACGACCCTGTAGTTTCAAGCTGTAAATTTATTAATAAAACCTGCTGGAAATTAACTGGAAACTTTAATTTCACATGATGGCAGGTTAAAAAAAGAAAAAAGTGCATACAAAAAAAAAAAGATAAGTGCCGACTGTCCAACCCCCCAGATCTGGCAATGTTGATTTTTTTTTTTTAATTTTATTATAACAACTTTGTTCAGCTCAGTTCTCTCCAGGCTTTAAAAAAATCTCTTCTGGTCAACTGCGTACATCTTTCCTGCTGGAAGCTTCCGGAAGAATAAACTGTTGCCTCTGCTCATGTTGCCCTGGAATGAAGAGAGTGTTCAAATGTGAGCAGTGCTACAGTTTTCAGCAGTGAAGTAACTCGTACAGGAAGGATCGAACACTGAGGGACATACTCAGTACTGTGTACTTTAACTGTGGATGTTTCCACAATGAAGTGCAGAGTGCTATTATTACATATTGTAGTGAACAGCTGTGATGTATTGAAGTGAATTTCCTCAGTGTAGGATTTTATCTTCTGCTCTGACTTGATGACATCATAGATGTTAACATGTTGTGATACATGAATAGTGGACCAGTGGATCATCAGGTGTCAGCTGTGTGATGTGTTTACCTCTCTGCTTAGATGCCTCCAGCAGTCCACCCAGGTGGGATATACTGATGCATAGGGCGGAAGGCCTCCAGCAAGCCTGTGGGACAGTGACTATGAGTCTGCTTGTTTTAACACTTGCAAGGATTTACAACAGCTGCGTGCCCTGCCAACTTACCCACAGTTGTTGACAGCCATGAGGTTTGACACCAGAACAAAAGGGTATGTGAGCATACTGGCAAAGAACTGGAAGAAAAGAGCAGAGGAGGGACGTGATGGAGCTACGAGCTGGAAACAGACAGGCTGCTCATATAGACAGTCACATCTGTCACACTCACCCCCGTCACAGCCTGAGAGCAGTTCTTGATTTCTCCTGTGTGACTCATCTGTACAGAAGCACACATGTACAGGGTTAATTCTGGACTGAAGAGCGCTCATGCCAAACACTCAGCACAGATCACACAGCAGCATGTGCAGCAGTAACACTTTCAATACAGTGTCAATGAAAGATGCCTTCAGAAATATGAGTGGGCCTTCAGTTCTGATCTGCTCAACACGTTTGATCATCTCATTTACATCCAACCTAACCACCAAAGAAAGTTATTATTGATTGTTTTCTACTTACATGCTGTCATGACCAAAAATAACACGAGTGGTTAATAACGAGCACAATAATTGTTTTGTCTTCATCTACACCTCCACTGCTTTCTCTCAGTGCTGAAGGACACAAAGGGGGAAGGACAGTGGGTCTGAAAGAGTGTGTGTGTGTGTGTGTGTGTACACACTGTACGGTAATGTGGCCCAACAGCAGTGCAAGGAGAAGTGACATACCGAGTCATCAATGGCGTATGTATTGATGAGGTGAGCCAGCAGGTTACAAATCCACAGAGACAGGACATCACCGAGCAGGCGAGGGATCAAACCACTGCAACAGAAAATAAGTAACATATAACACTAAAAGTTCAGGTTCTAATCCAGTCCCAGCTGCACTGAAGCACTCCAGTACTGCATGTCTACGCTGCAACCACAAACAACACACACACTTAAAATATTATAAGTGCGTACTTATACTTATCAAAAATATTCAAATCAGTTGAAGTGTAATGTAATTCAGTTCTCTAAACATTTTTTGTGTTTGAAGCAGGAAAGAAAAAGACAAAGAAAGTGAAGCTTACGCAAAAAAGCCCAGGATGCCGTCTTCTCTGTACACTGTGAGGATGGAGTCAAACACTCCACTGAGAACAGAAGAAGTCATTTTTAGCTATTTTCATGACTCTACTCACTGACAGTTAGTGTCTAAAAGATTTTAATTCTACCTGTATTTTGTTTCTCTCCCGATAAATTGTACCATACACCGCAAAGTAATCACTGAAACACAAGATGAGGAAAAACATACTTGCATAGCACACACACTGATCCAAGTACATTCAAATGTATCACAGCTGAAAGCAGGTCAGAGCTCATACAAGCTCTGGAGGTATCAGGAGCTGTGTTCAGGTTAAAGTGCTTCAGTTATAGCAGAGTGAAGGATCTGAGCAGTGGAAGGCGTTCATGACATACCATGAAAGGGATGTGTGACAACGGTGGCACAGGAACGAGCTATCATCTCTTTGGTTGTCTGAGGAAACAGAACACAATGATCTAAGAATCATGTAGAAACACGTACAGCTGCTGTAACAGAATGCATTTATTATTTGAAGTTTATTCACATTTGAGCCCACTCAGTGTGTATGTCTTCTCTACTTTAGAGAGGCTGTGTAGTGCAGACTATAATGTGTGCAGTCTGAACATTCAGCAAACACAAAGGCTGTCCAATACATTTCAAGATGAAAGAAAGAGTGTGCTCTTGTTTCATTGCCTCACCTCATTAACAACGTGCTGTAGGGAGCCCTCCACAGCCTTCTGCTGACCACCCAGTACCTGGACAACACAAACAAACGAGCCGAGGCCAGTCAGAGACTGAGTTGCTCCAATCACAGCAGTTCATGAAATTCCACTGACATGAAAGTTATGTATCCAAATCACGGTGCTCTATAAACATGGACCATCACACTTAATGTGAAAGACAGTGATGTGACATTTGATTCGGGATCTAACTGGTCTACAGCCTCGTGGTATAATACAGTCCTGACTGAACTCAGTGGAAGCGTTCTGCTCTGTCTCCTGAACGTACAGGCGAGGTGGACATACCATGCATGAGGGGAAACAGCAGCACTTTGAAGTGTGTGACTGGTCAGTGTCCACATCTCCTGTGGACCTGGTGTTTGAATCCTGTCTGCTTTTAGATGACAACTGTTTCAGACCACACACAGCTGACTACTTTGTGTGTTCAGTGGTACAAACTGTCACACACATGCTCTTCACCCTCCTTCCAGTGTGCCTGTTTAGAGCAATGTTTTTCATTTCTTTTTTTAAGATTTTTTTTTGGCCTTTTCAAGCTTTTATTTTGACAGAGACAGCTGAAGAGTGACAGGAATGTGGGGAGAGAGAGAGAGAGATGGGGAATGACATGCAGGAAAGAGCCACAGGTCTTGATCCGACTCGAACCCTGGGCCGCCCCGGCAAGGACTGAGCCTTTGTACATAGGCTGGCTGCTCTACCAACTGAGCTAAACGACACCCCCAATGTTCTTCATTTCTGATGTGGTCGAACTCCATGTCGTATGAAACATGACCAGACCCTTACTCTCACATACACAGCCTTTACAATAAAGACAGATGGACCCACCCAACTTTCTACACAATGAGAAATGTACTGTCAATTATACTTTGTCTCTAAATGTAGACACATTTGTTTACAAGCCTCAACAATAAATCAGAAAGAGCTCTTACCTGAGGTGTGTCTTGCTCCTGACATTTCTGTAAGAAAGCAGAGGTCAACGTTTGAAAATTGTGAATTGTGAACATGACAAGACTTGGTGAGTTACATTTGCATCCAGGCTGCCAAAGAAATGGGTTTATCCTACTTTAGTAAGATTTAAATAAACACCAATATGTTCAAAATGTATCCAATATAGAACCTAACCTAACCTAAGTCAAACAGCATACACACAGTCGATTGCCCTCAAACAGAGATGCTCATTTATTTTGTTGCATCCCAAAATGCCGGTAATCAACATATTAATCCAAAAAAAAAAAAAAAAAAAAAAATCAGCACATTGTGCCCATCAACAAGAGAATGTACTGAGACAGTGGTAAAGGAAACACTTTCAGTATGATATTAATGGCATCAATATTACTGCATCCTTGCTTCAATGTGAAGGTGTGATTATATTCTTTTATAGTGCTCTTGATCCAGTCAGGCCTACCTGCACAACTCTGCTGTGCACGACGGTACCAATGGTGCCAGCACAGAGCCTTGGGCCAAGCCCTTTGAAGAGACCCGCTTTTCCATCAATCTTGATGATGTGTTTTGCTGAAACATTCACACAATACAAAGTTATAACAGGCTCAAAAACACTACTATCTTTATAGAATTGTGATGTCTTAAACAGAAATGACTACAGTGCCACCTGACAAGAGAAATTACAGAAGCGCCTTGCTGCCACCCTCCAGAAAATAATAGGTGATAAATATCACGTTATAACATCAAACTTTTCACGTAATTACGTGCTATGAAATTATCACGTTATTTCATGATATGGTGATATTTTAACATTATACCGTGAAAACATCAAGTATGGTTTCACTTGAGATCATTAAGAAACGATGCAACCTCAAGAGGGTCGGATTCATTCTTTCTTCGGTACAACCCCATGCTCTTCATACCGATAACAATGCCATCTACAGTGCTCAACAACTGTAGCATGTCACCATGTCTCAAACCAACATTACAGTATAATTGAATTAAGTTATGTAGAAGAGCCAGAGTCAGTTTATGGACTGAACCATGAGGGACTCGTGTTGGTAAACTTATCAAATAGAGTAAAACCCTACTTAATGTAAAGCAGTTCGATATCCCTTAGTCTGCATAAACGGGGCCTGAGGTCTTATTGTTCTGTCAATCATTATCTCTCTCTCTCTCTCTCTCTCTCTCTCTCTCTCTCTCTATCAATGTAAGGCAGTTCGATATCCCTTAGAGTCCGCATAAACGGGGCCTGAGGTTTTATTGTTCTGTCAATCATTATCTCCCTTACACCTTTTCTTTGGATATTACTAACTACACTTCTTCCCCGGAGTTTCTGTGCTTTCTCGTCCAGCAGGTTCTCATGGATCGTGGCTGCCGCCGTGGTCTGCTGCTGACGTCCACCATATTTAGCATTACATGCCATATATAGTCATTATTGCTACCATCCCCACTACAGCTTTGTTGGTTAATGACTTATTGCTGCTGTGCATCTGTGTCTCTCTATCTTTATCACAGGTTCCACTGCTACTGCAATCACCTCACCATTTATTGTAATTCATTGTAATTGTACGACATGTTTGTGTTGATTGTTCTGTACATGTGACATCCATTGCACGTCTGTCCGTCCTGGAAGAGGGATCCCTCCTCTGTGGCTCTTCCTGAGCTTTCTTCCACATTTTTTCCCTGTTAAAGGGTTTTTGTGGGCAAGTTTTTCCTCACTGGAACCGAGGGTCTAAGGACAGAGGGTGTCACTCCCTGTACAGATTGTAAAGCCCTCTGAGGCTAAATGTGTTTTGTGACTTTGGGCTATACAAATAAAATTTGATTTGATTTTGATTTGATTTAACCGTATCATGAAATAATGTGATACTTTCAGCTTATAATGTCAAAATAGCACATCGTGAAATAACATGATAATTTCATCTCACATAATTACATGATATGAAAACATGTTATTTCATGATGTTATAATGTGAAAACACCGTGATAGATATCATGTTATAACATGAAACCTTTCATGTAATTAGGTCATACTGAGCCAAATTATTTTTTGCAATGCACTTCCGTAAGAAATGACTGAAACAAGGACGGAAGAAGAGTCTGAATCCGGTCTCAGGCCCTCTCATGGATGGACCTACATGTGTCTCCAACCATGCAGCTTTCAGCACTCTACAGTTAGCACACAGTAAAACCTCCATCATTGTGCATTCTTCCCAGCTACATTATTTTGGTCAGAAACAGTGTTTAAGGTTGGGCAAAGTATCACACTGGTCTGGTAACAGTCATGCTGCATGTGACTTCTGAATGGAAGATAATGTGAGCCATAAATAGAGAAGAGATACGTCAATGAGTTTTCCACAACACATTCCTTCACATTTAGAAGCCACTATGACTTTTAATTTGAAACATTTGCAAGAACAGCTGAGAACAGGAGCCAATCAAAACAAGACTTTGTACTTTAATCTCTTGACAAACTGCCTCGCTAACATCATGCATCTGTATGCATGCAAGCATGCAGCTGACAGGTTGGCTCCATGCACTGATGGACAGTTTTTTTTTTTTTTATTCATCTACTGGAAATGTTTTTTAGACCTCGTACACACAGTGTGTATCATCTGTTGTTTACAAGAAAACTCCACAGGGAGAATACAACCATGAGGACCTGCATGGACTTATGTCATTGTTGTTTCAGGATCAATGTTTACTTTTAGGGAGGCTCATATTCCTTCACACAAGTACAAAGCAAACTGCTGTCACAGTCACACAAAATAACAGATCGCTCATCTCATCTGGGGAGAACAGATCTGAGGTCTGCCAGCTCTCACTTCATGCTTTCAGACACACAGCTCCTTTCCTTTGCAGTTTAGGAAGTTGTTCTCACGTATTATTAAACCCAGCAAACACTCTTTGTGAAAGTCAGTGTTAAATCAGGCAATGTTAGACCTCAGAGTGAGTGTTTTCAACAGCTGAAGACAGTCACATTATAGTAGAAGCTGCAGCAACACAGGGTTAAACACTCATCTATACACAGGCACATCTCTCTGTGCCCTCTGTAATAATAACTCAGATTCCATGAGGCAGAGTCACACTCACCATAAGCAAACAGTCCAGGCAGCTGATAGACCTGTCTGCCAAACAGGTTCCTGCCCAGGGTGGGGGGGAGAGGCTCATGTCCTACCTAACACACACACACACACACACACACACACACACACACACACACACACACACATTAACAATGTGCACTTTGACTTGTCTTTGAATGCTCCTTCATTCTGTAGCATGAACAGGCTGTCACACACCTTTTCCTTTCTGTTGGACTCACTTCACTTTTCTTTACTCTGACTCTGCCGTCAGTTTTATTCTTCTCAGCATACAAACACTTCATCTGTCTGTGACCAGAAAGCTACAGGACGTGTGCTCATTAATGAACTACAATGTAGCTTAGCTAGAGTTCACAAGCTAGCTTTGTGGGCCAAAGGGTGCCTGTCATTGGTCAGCGCCTGTCATTGGTCAGCGCCCGTCATTGGTCAGCGCCTGTCATTGGTCAGCGCCCGTCATTGGTCAGCGCCTGTCATTGGTCAGCGCCTGTCATTGGTCAGCGCCTATGTTATAAACTCGTTATTTAAATCTTCTCGACGACGTGGAGCTAACAGTGTATCTGTAGCTAAAACAAACAGCAAGTTAACGCTAGCTCGCTCCTGACCTTTCATTGTGTGTGTGTGTGTATCTCCGTCATTCAGAGTAAATGGACTAAACGCAGCAGCATAACATAGCAACATCACCGGTACACCTGCAAAATATCTACTGTATATTATACACTGTATATTTATATGTATCGTCCATCCTTGCACTATACACCATTGTACACAGATATGTATGTGTATATATATGTCTACCTATTCAGCCTTTTTACATGTACATAAGCTTGTCTTTGTTCTTGTTTATGTCTACGTGTTTTCCTTCTGTCTGTACATGTGTGTATGTGTGTGTGTGTGTGTGTTCACATACCTGGCAAATAAAAGTGATTCTGATAACGTCAACCGTGAGAACAGAGCTGGTAGCTAGCTGCTTAACGTTAGCTGATGTGTGTAGCAGCTCAATGTCTCGCAGCAGTGTGTGTGTGTGTGTGTGTGTGTGTGTGTCAGGTCATTTTACATTCTGTACTATGAACATTAAAGAAGCAGCTTGCATTCACACAGTGTATTTTGGTTCACACACGTCGCTTCCGCCCACTGCTCAGTGTTTTGAACAGAGGTCACAGGGACAGACAGTGACACAGACAGCGGGGCTGTGTCGGGGTGTTCGGCTTCTTGCTGACAGCTGTACGCTCACTTAAAGAATGACGACGACTCATCGGAGTGTTGCAGTCATCCTCTACACTGCACACTCACACTGAGAGCCGAGGCGACATTAAACTGCGCTGTGTTCACGGGACTCCGGCAGAGTCCTCTCCAGGCTACTACCGGGTTAAACTGTACTGTACGAGGCGAGCAAACCGGGCTTAAGGCAGCTCCTGGACCGGTACCATCTCACCAGCTTGTGCACGAACACCACCGCTCTTACCTGGATCAGGACCTTGATGTACATCAAAGGGTGGGAGAGGACGGTGAGCCCTGATCCCAGCAGTACTTGGCCACACGTGTCCGCCATTTTTGGAGCAACAGGACAGACAGGAAGTTCTTCTCTTTGGTCTTGCGTCATAAGGGCCAATAGCGCCCATATTTTCTGTCATCATAGCGGTACCGCCATCTAGTGTTCAAAGATGGCATAGACTCTATTACAGTTTTTTTTCAAAGCCATTGGCTGAACAAAGTTCTCAGCTTCCTGAGCTCATTTAGCTCATTGTTCAGTCCGTTGTCACCTTAAACCATTTCACCTGGTAAAACACAATGTGCGGATCTCACTTAGACTTTTCAGCAAAACTCTAAACATTCTGTACTCTAATGCACGTCAAATCAAATCAAATCAAATCAAATTTTATTTGTATAGCCCAAAGTCACAAAACACATTTAGCCTCAGAGGGCTTTACAATCTGTACAGGGAGTGACACCCTCTGTCCTTAGACCCTCGGTTCCAGTGAGGAAAAACTTGCCCACAAAAAAACTTTAACAGGGAAAAAATGTGGAAGAAAGCTCAGGAAGAGCCACAGAGGAGGGATCCCTCTTCCAGGACGGACAGACGTGCAATGGATGTCACATGTACAGAACAATCAACACAAACATGTCGTACAATTACAATGAATTACAATACAACGTCATCCGAATGTGGAAATACAATCAGAGCAGATGTCATTGATTAAACACAAACACTCAAAATTGATTTCACTTGTTTCAAATGAAGAGAACAGGTTGAGTGTACTACTGTATTCTTGTAACTGCAAATTTACTGTACTACACTACATGCAGCTGTTTCAACGGACATTTATAAACTTTATTTATTTATGACTTTATGTGTTGTACTGCAGGAATATTTTTCCTGCAATAAACACATTGTGCTTCCCATTTATTTACAGTACATTTTGACTGGTTGCAGGATCATATCAACAAAGAACAAGAATTACAGTATCACAGAGACAAAGGACACGTTTGTGAGATGCAGGGTACAGTGCTGTAAAAATACAAGGAAGAGCAAAGCAGAGAGTCATTTCTGATCAATTTTGAGCTCCTATGATAGAACATGTTTTCATTCATCAAAAGACAATGACGGAAAAATATGAAGTTTGCTTTGAGATTAAAAATGTACTTCCCCTGAGAACTATGTGTTTTCTATTTTTTGGTGTATCGTACTGACTGCTTGATGGTGTAAATCATTTTGATTGCTTTGTTTATGCCTTTTCAAACTTCATTTTGATAGAGACAGCTGAAGAGTGACAGGAATGTGTGGAGAGAGAGATGGGGAATGACATGCAGGAAAGAGGCACAGGTCAGATTCAAACCCTGGGCTTCCTCAGCACGGACTGAGCCTTTGTACACAGTTCTACCAACTGAGCTAAACACTGCCCCGAGAGCAGTTTGGTTTGAACACAGGTAAAACTGTTTTGATGTGAAAGTTTGATTTTGCAAGAGGAGTCAGAGGTTTTATAAATAGTGCTTGAAGCTGAGGTTTTGTGTTTAATGTTTCCAGAAAGTGGAGCAAGCTTTCAGAAATTGTGTTTTAGAAATTAAGAAAAAACTGTAATGACTGTAGATCACAACGTGCAGTTAAGTGCAGGACACTTAACTTCATAACTTTTATCATTTTATGTAAAATTGAAAAGACAGAAACAGTTTGTGAATCTGTTCGTTAAGTTTATGATGAATTATGAATGAAGAGTTTCAGTGTTACACTCCAAAAAGATGAGTAGAGACGTCTCTCTCAGAAGTCAGTGGAGTGAAGACGTTTATAGAATAAGTGGAACAAATGCTTTCTGAGAAAATCCTACCTTTATACATGTTTAGCTGTATGTACATGTATGCATGTTCCCTCAGTGGGTTAAGTGAATGAATTGAAGAGATACATGTTACATGTATATTTTCTAATCTATTCCTGACACGTCATGATTCACAGTCATTCTGCCTGGTTTATGATCCAACCTTGTTATTTTGCATTCAGACCTTTCAGTTGAATCTGCTGCACGTGTTCTGACAGGAACCAAGATCAGAGATCACATCTCTCCCATTTTGGCTTCCTTGCACTGGCTACCTGTTAAATCTAGAATAGAATTTAAAATTCTTCTCCTTACATACAAAGCTCTTCATGGCCAGGCACCATCATATCTAAAAGAACTCATAGTACCTTACTACCCCTCTAGACCACTGCGCTCTCAGAATGCTGGGTTCCTTGTGGTTCCCATAGTTTCCAAAAGTAGATTGGGAGCCAGAGCTTTCAGCTATCAAGCTCCTCTTCTGTGGAACAAACTACCTTTCTGGGTTCGGGAGGCAGACACGGTCACCACCTTCAAGAGTAGACTTAAAACGTTTCTTCTTGATTGAGCTTGCACTTAGACCTGGCTCAGGTCATCCCTTAGTTATGCTGCTATAGGCCCAGACTGCCATAGAACATCTTATGATACACTGGGCTTTGTTCTAAGTAGTTTTGTGTTTTCTTATCTCTCTTATTATTTTTATTGTCATTGTTTTTATCCTTGATTTATTAATATTAAGATATATAATTATTACAATTACCATTACCATATTATTACATTTCTACTGTATGTACAACTAACATCATGTTACCGTAGAACCAGTTACTGCAGAATCACATCAAGTTCCCCTGTATTATTGTCAATCTTAATATTTATTAACGTTTGAGAGAAAACACAGGATGTGGTGAAATAATGAGAAGGGAGAGCTGTATTTCAGTCAGAGTAACTTTATTGTACAATCACTGACTGATGAGTTCAAGTCTGCAGCTTCTGGTGTTCAGTGAGCACAAGGAGACACTCTTCCCTCCGCTCTGTCTGTCAGCACGTCTGAACAGCCTTCCTCTGGAACAGGGAACATAGAGATGGATTAGGTCAAAACTGAGTGTAACATCAGAGTGCTGAATACAAACTGTATTTATAGCAGGTATTTCTAATGTGCTCATGTAGACACTCACAGCACTTGTACAGCGTGTTGAGCCTGGCAATGTCATTGCGGCTCATCTCCTTAGCATTGCCAAAGGACACGTTGGAGTTAGGGATGGGAAGCATGGTGGGCTGGTTGTTCTTGGAGAAGGCGTACCTACAGCAGGAAGCACAGAAGTTAGACTGAAGTACAGCACAATGTGCACACACAACTCACACAGGTCTGAACAGAAGCTATTTGTTCTTACTTGTGGTACTGCATAACGGAGTTGTAATCGTAGGGAGTGCCCTGGTTGAGAGTGGCAATCTTCCTGAAGTTATGCTCCATTCCTAAAAGAACAGCAGTCATACAGTTTACATTTGTTTGCTTTGAATTCACTTTCAGGTCAGTTGCTGGAGAAAGAACCCAAGATACTGTACGGCCCCAAGGTTTGGTACTGATGGTTCTATATTCAGAGAGCTGCAGTAACACAATCAACTGCTGTCGACATTTGACTTGGGTAAAGTAGAGAAATATTAACTAACAAGATTAAAAAGCTCTGTGAGGCTGTACATAGATTCTCAAACAGTCTCACAGCAACAATGCTAACCTACTACTGTTCAGCAGGTATCATATAATCAGTAGAGTTGAGCTTGATGGGAATGCCATTAGTTTGTGGTATTTGGTCATAAAGCAGACAGTTTAGACAAACTGTAGTCTCTAATTTACTCTTCTGAATAATAAATGGCTGCATTACCAGACTGAACATTGTGCAGCAGGACTTTGATGTGGTTGTCCCTGTCAGAGCGGGTCTGTTCATGGTTGAATCCCAGAGCATGGAGCAACTCATGCTGGACGGTGCCGTGATACAGGCATCCACGACGGGCCAGGGACACCACCTGCTTACCGCCACGACGACCAACGTAGGAATAGCAGCTGGACAAGATCAGAGGTGAGTTGAACAACACTGAAGTCTGAGAAAAGCTTCTAACTCAAACTGTGAGCTGTAAGTCTCAGTTCTTCTTACCCATTCTGGGACTCAATGCTCAGCCAGTCACGGTCACTGCTTCTGCTGGGCCTGAAGCGGATGCATGAGAAGGAAGAGAAGGACTCCAATCCACGGGTGATGATGGACTTCTCACGGGAGGCTGGCGGGGCAAAGCCACACAACGTTCAGCTTTGTAAAATCCCACATCAAACATGCCGCTGCATGTTGGATTCTGTTGTATGAACAGCTAGATCTCTGCATAATGTCACTCTCAACCCTTTTGTCAAAGGTCCTGCTACAATCCAAAGTGGAATATTTGTAGGTTATTAATCTGTCTGACACTTACAGAAGTGACTGGCGATGTAATAAGGAATGTAGACCTTCCCGTCAGTATACTTTCCCCACTTGCAGCCACGACTGGTGCAGGGGTCGGCGTTTCTCTCTGCCTCGCTGTCGATGGCAATGTCTCCTTCAATCAGGATGGGATCATCGCTGGAACGGACTGAAACACACCATTTAGCGACTTAAACACCTGTTAAACTGCCACTAATAGAAGAAAGTGAGGTGAAACGGTAACAGTGGCCACGAGGAACATGGTGACAGCAACAGCTCACACTCACTCAGATTACTGTTGGCTCTCTCCAGAAGTTCAGAGACAGAAAGCTCTGAGTCCTCCTCTGCAATGTGAGTGACATTAACAATAAAAATTTCACTTTGTATGAAAAGACAGCAGTCCCAGCATTGTGCATGTCAACAGAATAGGTCTGATCATTGGATCAGATGACATACCTGTCTGCAGGTTCAGCATGGGATTAGGGGAGAAAAATACACATATTAGTAACAGATAGAACCACATTACAGCTGAAAGAGAACAATGTGTCAGCTACATAACCAAATAATCTAAACATGTAGAGGCGATGTGATGCAGCATCACAAATAAGCAGACATCACACTCGTCATTGTCAGTCATTTCTCTTCTACTTTGATTCTACCTCACTGTCAGCCCAACAGCAGGCAGACAGCAGCAGCAGAGCCAGAGCTGAAAACACAAAGATGCGAGCCATCTCAGCAGACCTGCAGGACACAGACAGGAATCAGCTCCAGCTTCCACTCACAAGAAAGATACCGAGTTTGATCAATCTAAATCTAAACTTCTCCATCGCATTTTGCTGCCAAACTCACCTTGGATCCTCTTTGTGGACCTTGTGCAGCTGAAGAGTCACTCCAGGCTTTTATACATGCTTAAGTGCACCTGTGAGCCCAAATATGGTTTATCTCTGTATACTAAGAAACCCGAAGAATCAGCTAAATTAACATTATCAGTCACAAAATGTACAGACACGTGAATGGAAACTCCTCCATATCACCAAGAGTGGGAAAAAAGCACCTGCCCCCTTTCGTATTTATGCTGCAGGTGTAGAATTACCAGAAAATGTCTTAAACTGAGGAGTTACTAAGTCTCTTGTTCAACCTTCCACATGTAAAAGAGAATGGAGTGACTGAGTTGTTAAAGCTATAAGCTTAAAGAAAAAATAGCTTCTGTGGACATTGTACACAAATAATTACATGATCTCATACCTGTATCACCCCTTTCATCTGACAAAACACCTTTTACAGGCTATCATGAAAACTGAAGGGGGCTTCATTAAATATGGGGCAATGAGTATCCCATTGTAAAGAGTAACCACCATGTTGACAATAAACGGGAACGGCAAAGTTACATTGCCTCTGTTTAGAAATGTCTTGGTCTTGTCGTGATGAGAAGTTGTTGCAGCAGACTGGATCACATTACCTCAGCTCTGCTGAGATGATGCAGTGCCTAAACAAAAGGCTGGTTCGTAATCTTAACTAGAAAAAACACACAGTGGAAAAATTCATTGTCTTCACTTAAATATTTAAATGATTCTAAATAAACTCAAAGTCAAATTTGGTTTATTTATATAGCAACTTCATGTAAACATGCAGCTAAACACAGAAAAGACATCAATGAACACTTATTTATGCTATGTGCATATGTGTAACCATTTGAAACTGAACTTGAATGTAGTTACTTTGAAATAAAAATAAATAAATACATTTTCACGTGCAAACTGTCATGCAACATGCAAAGTTAACAAATTTGACATCAAAGACATTCCAAAAAGTTAATGCAAAGCAAAGCACTGTGTGCAATCTGAGCTTTTCCCTTAGTCATTGTTCCTATTTTTGCAAGATGTTGCATGACTGTGTACAAACCAAACACATTGCTACAGTGCCCACAATTTAGAGAAGTCATATACACAAAAAAGGCTTTTCACAACTTTGTATGTGTGATTTTAACCACACAGAGGGGTTGTGTAAATGTGCAAACCTTAATGCAATAACTTAAATCAAGGTGTATTATATTCATCAATTGTGTGATACACATAGAACATCACACGACATTATATTACTATATTATAGATAATATTGTTGAGTAAGTTCCAACTGTAATTTTGTTGGTATCTGTCAAAGATTTCACTTGTTTTATTTGTAAGTAGTATGTATGGTTGTATGTATCATAAATGTACTTGCTTCACATCTCTCCCATTTTGGCTTCCTTGCACTGGCTACCTGTTAAATCTAGAATAGAATTTAATTTTGCTGAAAACCCTCTCTCTCTCTCTCTCTTTCATTTTCCCTCTCTCTCCCATCATCATTACCATCAATGCATATTACTAACTAAACTTCTTCCCTGGAGTCTCTGTGCTTTCTCGTCCAGCAGGTTCTCATGGATCGTGACTGCTGCTGTGGTCTGCTGCTGACGTCCACCATATTTAGCATTACTGTCATTATTGCTACCATATCTCCACTACAGTTTAGTTAGTTCATGATTTACTGCTGCTGTACATCTGTGTCTCTCTATCTCTATCTCAGGTTCCACTGCTACTGTAATCATTCTACCATTTATTGTAATTCATTGTAATTGTACAATATGTTTGTGTTGATTGTTCTGTACATGTGACATCCATTGCACGTCTGTCTGTCCTGGCAGAGGGATCCCTCCTCTGTGGCTCTTCCTGAGCTTTCTTCCACCTTTTTTCCCTGTTAAAGGTTTTTTGTGGGCAAGTTTTTCCTCACTTGAACCGAGGGTCTAAGGACAGAGGGTGTCACTCCCTGTACAGATTGTAAAGCCCTCTGAGGCAAAATGTGTTTTGTGACTTTGGGCTATACAAATAAAATTTGATTTAAATTTGATTCTTTTCCTTCATCTTAATTGGGTTTAAGTCAGCTGATTGTGAAGACCAGGTCATGCATCACTTTCATTCTTGGTGAAATATCACATCACTCACATAGACTTGAGGTGTGGTGGGTCACTGTCAGGCTGTCGTTTCTGTTCCCACTAAGGACAAACCTCATGCTCCATTCCACAGAATGCCAAGTTGGTTTGTGTGCTTTGAATTTTGCATAAATTGCCCGCAGCGCCACCATCAAAGCATCTCCATACCCTCACACCTTATGCTCCATGTGTCATGGTGGGACCCACACATGCAGATATTAGCCACACCTCACAAGGCAGACACGGCAGTTGAAACCAAAAATCTGAAATTTGATTTATCAGACCAAAGTCCAGGTTTCCACCGGTCTAATGTTAATTTGTTGTGTTTCTTGTCCCAAGCAGTTCTATTCTTCGTGTTGGTCTCCCTCAGTCGTGGTTTCTTTGCAGCAATTCGACCATGATTCAGTCTCCTCTGAACAGTTGATGTAGAGATCTGTAGAGAACTTTGTGCGGCCTGGAGAAACCTCACCAAATTTTTTAGAAAGTGGCTTTGAACTGATGTCAGACATCCAATAAGCTCTTAACAGTTTTTTCTCTTTGAAATAAAAATATTCCTGAATATCATATTATACTGATTTATCACCCACTAGAATCCTGTAAGGTATTCAAGAGGTCTGACATCCAAATATTTGTGTTTACATTTTGGGAAAATGTGCACAAAATGATAACACAAGACGTGAAATATTTCTATTCTATTTAGTGTTCCAATCATAAAAAATTATATTTTGTTTTTAAACTTGTACATAAAAACCTAATAAGAAACATGTCATTGTACTCATTACCCCTTGAGATTACTAAATTAAAATCAATGTTTTGACATACTTATTGATCAACTCGACTGCTCAGATGAGTAGTCTGCGCCTGCCTGGGAACAAATGGTAGAAAACAAACCGCAGATCTTACACAAACCATTGTAGGGTTGAAGTAATAACTGCCACTTCCCTTCCAGCTGAATTTGTCAATAAGCCCTTGTTGAGCAGTATGCCATATTAGGATGAAAATGAGCTGACTTTGCCACCTATATAAGATCCAGCACATCTGTTTGCCCAGCCATTTTCTTTGTCTGCTGCTGTCCTACAGTCAGCCATGATCTTCCAAGCTACCGTCCTCAGTGCCCTCTTCTGCTGTGTCCACACTTTTACTATACCGGTAAGCATCAGCAGATATTTTACATTAGTATGATGGATTTGTCACTGATTTTAGAAAGACATTTGATACATTTTGATGTGACAAATTCTGAAACTGTGTGATCACTGTCACTGCATATCAGCAGTGAGAGGACATAGTATCATGATCAGTACTGACTGGCTGCTCAACTTATGAAGGAACTTTTTTATGATTGTGGGGAAGGTGGAACAGTTTCTAAATAAAGATAATTTCGTAAATTGCAAAAAGCAAAACATTATTTTCCCTTTCATTTACTTATACATGTTTTTTATCGTGTTACATTCTAATCCTGTGCAGGAATGTAAGCATTAACCAGCTCTTTTTACTTTGTGTCAGGATGTCCTTGGAAAGAGTGATAAGCACACTGGTGAGACATGGCTACTTTTCGGACCGTAAGATGAGAATAAAAATAAATATGTGCTCTACAGCATGGAACTTAACAAACTGTTTCTACTCTGCAGGCAACACCATTGAGGATGATGAGTTCAGCATCTCTACGCTGTTAGAGAAGGCCAATGTAAATGTTGGTATGTGATGAAATGATCCTTCAAGCTGTAAATTTGCAGAGACAGAGACAAACATAATCAAACCTTCACCATAGAACATGAAATAAATACCATCCTTGTGTCTCATTGTGTAGGAAAGAACATAGATGAGCCTCTTGTGATGTTTGGAGACATAGCAATGCCAACAGGTCTACAGAATGCTGATCCCTGCACAGCTCGGGGATGCCTGTGGCCTAAAGCCTCTGATGGCAATGTCTACATACCCTACCGCATCTCTAACCAGTACTGTAAGTCTCAACATCTCATTATTGATTATTTATTTATGTAATTATATACTAAATATAACTCACTAATATCACATTCACACAGGAGTAGTATTATTATTAGTAGTACAATCAGTATAGTAGAATAGCAACAGCAGCAGTAGTTGTACTACTAGTAAAAAAGTAGTAGTAGAGCAATGGCATAGTAGCAATAGTAATAGTAGAGGTAGTGAAGAGTGACAGCAGCAACAAAATCCTCTACACTGATTTTTTTCTTTTGCAAAGCCCGCGGTGAGAGGAACACCATCATCCAAGGCCTGCGCTCATTTGCTGCATCCACCTGCATTCGCTTCACTCCCCACAACGGCCAGAGAGACTTTGTTAACATCCAGTCTCTCTCAGGGTATGAGTGACACAATGCACATCCCAAATATGCATGCACTTATAGCCATATGCAATAATGTCAAGGGTCTGCACTGCACTGACTGCTGGGTTTTATGTTTTATGCTCCCTTCCAGCTGTTTCTCCTTTGTCGGGCGTCGTGGTGGTGGCCAGACAGTGTCTTTGAGTCGTCAGGGCTGTGTTTTCCGACAGATCATCCAACACGAGCTGCTCCATGCCATGGGCTTCAACCATGAACAGACCCGGTCCGACAGGGACGACCACGTTCGCATCCTGCTGCAGAATGTCATCCGTGGTGGGTTGTGTTACAGTTTCAACCAGCAATTTCAAAACATCACATTATGTTGGATAGATGTAACTTACTCACTTACTTACTTTTGAAAGAAACAACCAAAATGGGATAACACAATTAATACAGCATTTGAGAGAACAAATGAATAAAAACATGACTTAACTATCATTAGACTGGTAAACTGTAACAAGGTATAACTGATTCGGCTGCATGACCTCCTGCAGGAATGGAACACAATTTCAGGATAATCAATACAAGGAACCTTGGCACTCCCTATGACTACAACTCTGTCATGCACTATGGAAGGTAGAGTCTCAGTTCACACATTCAGCTTCCAAATAACATACTACAACAATAAAATGATGCATGTTATAGGATACATTAGGATTTTTCAAGTAAAGGGATAGTTCAGGTTATTGTCAGTGCGTTACCTACAGCAGATACTGGACAGCATGCCCCCAAAGAAGCAGACACAAGCATTTTAGCCTCCCGTATTGCTAACAGATGTCCTAAAGCAGTTTTATTGTTTTCTCCGAAGCCACCAGACTTCATTGACAAAAAATATTGTTAGTCTGCTGCTACCTTGATCTACAGCACCGACTGAGGAAGGGGTGGACAAGTAAGCCCACCTCAGTAACCTGAACTACCCCTACAAAACATTTCTCACATGGCCAATGTAAAGAAGAAGAGCTAAAGGAAGAGTAAATATTAGAATTACACTAGTGGGTCTTGCTGAGTTTTGAAGAGTACACATGTACAGGGCGCACAATTTAAACTTCTCATGAATAATGTGTATTTGCATATCAGGTTTGCCTTCTCTAGGAACAGGCAGCCGACCATCATTCCTGTCCCCAACAGCAATGTAGCTATCGGCAGAGCGACCCAAATGAGCCCAACTGACATCCGTCGGGTGAACATCCTCTATCGCTGCAGTATGTACCCATGCAATGCTTTGCCTCTTCTGCTATATTACTTCCTAATTGTTTCTGTATCTATCTACGGTATGTCTCTTCTGAGCTACTGGCATTCTCACCTGTCGTCCTTCTTACCTACCTGGCTACAAACTAGCATATTCACCTACTCTGTCAACTTCCTGACAAAATGGAGAGGCTGAACGCAGACCTGGAAAGACTGTCCGCCTTAATGTGTATTACGCAGGACTGAACAGTTTTGACTGTTTTTTCTGTTTTTTGATTTATTTCAGATTCAACTTCCAGACCTGACCCAGAACCTATGCAAAGAAACCATGTAATCTAGAAATGAAAGTAAGTGGGTCAGTCATTAATTAAACCTTTAAAGCCTTTTGATGAAAGTTTCCATCTCTATACCTCTCTAAGTAGCTTTCATTTATTGCTTTATTGTTATCTTTTTGATAACATGACAGATACTCACATGAGAAGTGTGAATGTATATTCATGTCTATTTCCTTGGCCACACATGAACTACTAAATGATTTTATTCATTATTCAGTATTTTCTAACAATTGCCTTCTTGATCCGACAGGAAATCAAGAGGAAATGAGGCAGGTTGATTCAATGTTTAATCTACAAGCAAAATCTGATGCATCTTGCGCTAAATGAATTTCAGAATTTTATTAAATAGTTACATTTAGTTCTGACCTAATCAGAAGTGAACAAGTATTTTGTAAAATTGTCACATATTTGCTTTTATATATGACTATGCAGTAATTGATTTCAAGTTTGATTAAATGTTTATAAGAAATAAAAATGTATATTCATGCATTTGTCAGCCTCTTTCTGTTTACCCACACATACTCTGACACAAAACTTTGTACTGTGAATCTATGCAGGTGATCAGCCACATTCATATACTGTCACATTCTCATTACAGTCCACTGATGAACATTGAAGCTGCTTGATAAACACATAAAGCATAAACTATGGCCAATAAGGCCAAATAACTATGGCCTTGCTCAAGATACCAGACTCAACCCACACAGACACACACACACACACAAACACACACACGCGCACACACAGTATTGTACAGTATCATAGTAAACAGTACAGGTGTTTTTTTCCCACTCTTGGTGATATGGAGGAGTTTCCATTCACGTGTCTGTACATTTTGTGACTGATAATGTTAATTTAGTTGATTCTTCGGGTTTCTTAGTATACAGAGATAAACCATATTTGGGCTCACAGGTGCACTTAAGCATGTATAAAAGCCTGGAGTGACTCTTCAGCTGTACAAGGTCCACAAAGAGGATCCAAGGTGAGTTTGGCAGCAAAATGCGATGGAGAAGTTTAGATTTAGATTGATCAAACTCGGTATCTTTCTTGTGAGTGGAAGCTGGAGCTGATTCCTGTCTGTGTCCTGCAGGTCTGCTGAGATGGCTCGCATCTTCGTGTTTTCAGCTCTGGCTCTGCTGCTGCTGTCTGCCTGCTGTTGGGCTGACAGTGAGGTAGAATCAAAGTAGAAGAGAAATGACTGACAATGACGAGTGTGATGTCTGCTTATTTGTGATGCTGCATCACATCGCCTCTACATGTTTAGATTATTTGGTTATGTAGCTGACACATTGTTCTCTTTCAGCTGTAATGTGGTTCTATCTGTTACTAATATGTGTATTTTTCTCCCCTAATCCCATGCTGAACCTGCAGACAGGTATGTCATCTGATCCAATGATCAGACCTATTCTGTTGACATGCACAATGCTGGGACTGCTGTCTTTTCATACAAAGTGAAATTTTTATTGTTAATGTCACTCACATTGCAGAGGAGGACTCAGAGCTTTCTGTCTCTGAACTTCTGGAGAGAGCCAACAGTAATCTGAGTGAGTGTGAGCTGTTGCTGTCACCATGTTCCTCGTGGCCACTGTTACCGTTTCACCTCACTTTCTTCTATTAGTGGCAGTTTAACAGGTGTTTAAGTCGCTAAATGGTGTGTTTCAGTCCGTTCCAGCGATGATCCCATCCTGATTGAAGGAGACATTGCCATCGACAGCGAGGCAGAGAGAAACGCCGACCCCTGCACCAGTCGTGGCTGCAAGTGGGGAAAGTATACTGACGGGAAGGTCTACATTCCTTATTACATCGCCAGTCACTTCTGTAAGTGTCAGACAGATTAATAACCTACAAATATTCCACTTTGGATTGTAGCAGGACCTTTGACAAAAGGGTTGAGAGTGACATTATGCAGAGATCTAGCTGTTCATACAACAGAATCCAACATGCAGCGGCATGTTTGATGTGGGATTTTACAAAGCTGAACGTTGTGTGGCTTTGCCCCGCCAGCCTCCCGTGAGAAGTCCATCATCACCCGTGGATTGGAGTCCTTCTCTTCCTTCTCATGCATCCGCTTCAGGCCCAGCAGAAGCAGTGACCGTGACTGGCTGAGCATTGAGTCCCAGAATGGGTAAGAAGAACTGAGACTTACAGCTCACAGTTTGAGTTAGAAGCTTTTCTCAGACTTCAGTGTTGTTCAACTCACCTCTGATCTTGTCCAGCTGCTATTCCTACGTTGGTCGTCGTGGCGGTAAGCAGGTGGTGTCCCTGGCCCGTCGTGGATGCCTGTATCACGGCACCGTCCAGCATGAGTTGCTCCATGCTCTGGGATTCAACCATGAACAGACCCGCTCTGACAGGGACAACCACATCAAAGTCCTGCTGCACAATGTTCAGTCTGGTAATGCAGCCATTTATTATTCAGAAGAGTAAATTAGAGAGACTACAGTTTGTCTAAACTGTCTGCTTTATGACCAAATACCACAAACTAATGGCATTCCCATCAAGCTCAACTCTACTGATTATATGATACCTGCTGAACAGTAGTAGGTTAGCATTGTTGCTGTGAGACTGTTTGAGAATCTATGTACAGCCTCACAGAGCTTTTTAATCTTGTTAGTTAATATTTCTCTACTTTACCCAAGTCAAATTTCGACAGCAGTTGATTGTGTTACTGCAGCTCTCTGAATATAGAACCATCAGTACCAAACCTTGGGGCCGTACAGTATCTTGGGTTCTTTCTCCAGCAACTGACCTGAAAGTGAATTCAAAGCAAACAAATGTAAACTGTATGACTGCTGTTCTTTTAGGAATGGAGCATAACTTCAGGAAGATTGCCACTCTCAACCAGGGCACTCCCTACGATTACAACTCCGTTATGCAGTACCACAAGTAAGAACAAATAGCTTCTGTTCAGACCTGTGTGAGTTGTGTGTGCACATTGTGCTGTGCTTCAGTCTAACTTCTGTGCTTCCTGCTGTAGGTACGCCTTCTCCAAGAACAACCAGCCCACCATGCTTCCCATCCCTAACTCCAACGTGTCCTTTGGCAATGCTAAGGAGATGAGCCGCAATGACATTGCCAGGCTCAACACGCTGTACAAGTGCTGTGAGTGTCTACATGAGCACATTAGAAATACCTGCTATAAATACAGTTTGTATTCAGCACTCTGATGTTACACTCAGTTTTGACCTAATCCATCTCTTCTCTCAGAGGGAAGACACCAGAAGATGCAGACCTGAACTCATCAGCAAAACATTCAATGATTGTACAATAAAGTTACTCTGACAGAAACACAGCGTTCCCTTCTCCCCTGTGTTTTGTGTGTCAAAGTGTCAAACTTCTTGAGACACTCCAAGAGACACCACTGCAAACGATAAAATAAATATTAGATTATCTAAATATGATATTTATCAGAACATTTGTTCTGATGATGGTTGGCTTCAAAAGGTATGTGCAGTACCATCCAAAGGTTTGAACACACCTTCTCATTCTCCTTCAGTTTTATCACTTTCTGTATTGTAGATTAAAACTGAAAACATCTCAAACAATGCAATTCCTCAAATGAAATTATGTGGTATGTGGTAAGTTTAAACAAATGAAAACATATTTTATACCTAGATTTTGGAGGAAGCAGATGCCTGCAAATGACACAGACTGAACTGTTGTGTGCAGTGAATAAAAATAAACATATTAAAGTCATCACTGGAGTCTTACCTGCCAAGAAACCACAGTGCCATAGGACCAGGCCACATTAGCCTTTTTTGTTCATGACATAATTGCATATATGCTATTTCACAGTTTTGAGGTCTTCAGTGTTGATTATAATGTAGATGAAAATAACAATGAAAAACCAAACAAACATTGACATAAATATGTGTAATTTAACAATTCACTCTATACAATGTGCAAACAAACTATGGATGAAGACAAAAACTATAAACATTTAATCAGGATTGGTTATGAACTGGTTTCAGTGAAATTATTCATTACCTAAAAAGTTTGAATCTGTTAAGACATACAGTGTGAAGACACTGTTGTCCAGCCACAGTCACCATACGAAGGAAGGAGAAACCCCCTTTAATATCAGTCAATGGATCCTTTTTTTTATCTGATTTGAACTGATGCTTCAGCATGTTGATCAATCCAAAGGCCTGCTATTTTTTGTGGGAGAGGTTTTAGCAAATGGCCACCTCTGATAATGATACAGACAGAGAAGTGAAACATGTGGAACATGGGAACATGTCATGTACAGTATGGGACACTAAACAAGAGAGTGAATAGACACCAGAAACAAACAAAAAACATCATCTGTCTGTGAAAGTGGGAGGGTGGAAGTGGAATGTTGTGGTGAGGGAGAGGGAACTGAGTCAGTCTACAATAGCAAGGAAAACTTCCTTTTTTCAGGCCATTGACTGGTTGTTAAAGGGAGTAATGGGGAGAGGGGGAGAGAGGTAGGTGGAGTGGGGGTAGAGTTCCCCATCTTCAGGCTTGAAGCTTGAATTCACTAAACAAGCTGCTGATAGTTAATCCACCCAGTCTATCATTTTTTGTCTGTCAAAAACAATAATGGAGCTCATTCTCACTGGGTTATTCTTGACACACAAGGCAAATGCCTGCCCCTGCAGGGCTCCCTGTTGGTTCAGCTTTGAAGATGAACACTTCTGGCCACACAGAAAATAGTAATTTCAGCAATGATCTGATCAGCATGGACTGTATTGAAAGCAATGGGATGACAATGGCATTCGACAAGTGGCTGCTACTCTTCACATAACCATAACCACCTGCGAAAACATATCAACATATCAAACATATCAAATCAAATCAAATTTTATTTGTATAGCCCAATGTCACAAAACACATTTTGCCTCAGAGGGCTTTACAATCTGTACAGGGAGTGACACCCTCTGTCCTTAGACCCTCGGTTCAAGTGAGGAACAACTTGCCCACAAAAAAACCCTTTTAACAGGGAAAAAATGTGGAAGAAACCTCAGGAAGAGCCACAGAGGAGGGATCCCTCTTCCAGGACGGACAGACGTGCAATGGATGTCACATGTACAGAACAATCAACACAAACATATTGTACAATTACAATGAATGATAAAATGACAATGGATTACAATAAATGGTAGAATGGTTACAGTAGCAGTGGAACCTGTGATAGAGATAGAGAGACACAGATGCACAGCAGCAGTAAGTCATTAACCAACAAAGCTGTAGTGGGGATGGTAGCAATAATGACTATATATGGCATGTAATGCTAAATATGGTGGACGTCAGCAGCAGACCACGGCGGCAGCCACGATCCATGAGAACCTGCTGGACGAGAAAGCACAGAAACTCCGGGGAAGAGGTGTAGTTAGTAATATCCAAAGAAAAGGTGTAAGAGAGATAATGATTGACAGAACAATAAAACCTCAGGCCCCGTTTATGCAGACTCTAAGGGATATCGAACTGCTTTACATTGATAGGTATGATGAGGGAGATAGAGAGAGAGAGAGAGAGAGAGAGAGAGAGAGAGAGAGAGAGAGAGAGATAATGATTGACAGAACAATAAAACCTCAGGCCCCGTTTATGCGGGGTTCGGTTATCGAACTGCTTTACATTGATAGAGAGAGAGAGGGTTTACAGTAAAGGGACGTCAAGTGGACATCAGCAGCAGACCACAGCAGCGGCCACGATCCATGAGGACCTGCTGGACTGTGTGTTTCTGAGACATTTGATAGTGCCTTCTTAGATTATATTCTTTCATTACAGACAAACTTTCTCCACACAGAAGACACACAGGTTTGCGTTTTACCTCCGTGAACATATACTCTGCCTCCCACCTGGCTTGAAAGCCCCTGTTCCGTTTAGCCATTTTTGGGGAGGGGTAGCTGAGAGTTCACCTCTGCTCTGACTGCTGATGAATAATGAAGCCGCTTGCCGCGCTGCAGTGACTTTGCGGGCTACCTTTGCATTGTGGGGAATGTAGTGTTGGTGCGTGCAAAACACCAGCGGGTGGCTGTGGCCTGCGGGCCGGTTCTAATAGTAATTATATATCATCCAGGGGGCCATAGATAATTCAGTCGCGGGCCGGATCTGGCCCGCGGGCCTTGACTTTGACATATGTGGTCTAGATAATAGATAGTATAGATATGCAGTTTGTGTGTAAAATGAAGAAATATGACCTATTGACCTATAATATGACCTAAAATTTCCCGCCTTTTTAACATGGGAGTCTATGGGGCTATGGGGATAGTCATTGATTACATCAACAACAGTGATGTAATTGGTGGGGAATCTCTATGTGTCAGGCCAAAACTATAATACTCACAGCTTTTGTAGACGAATCGCAGCGAGAAGACAAATTTTCCTACGTTTTTATGTATAAATCATGTCTGTAGTGTGAAATTTGTGGCCACAGGAGCAGTTTACGTTTTATTTTTTTGACCGTTTTTTTTCTCTCCTCCACACTCTGGCTGATGATGTCATCCACTCTGGCAAAAACATTCTGCGCAATACACACCCATTATAAACCCTGAAATTTGACCAAAAACCTTCTCACCTTTGAGCCTTCATAGTTTAAAAACGGTAAAAGGTGTCGATAAGTGAAGTGAATCGATGAAGAGAAGGCAAGATTTTAAATTTTATATAAATAAATAATAATAAAGTTTAAATGAAGTTTCTCGGTGAAAGTATGCCAGAGCAGTTCATTTTTGAAAATGTCTGTTTAATTTTGTTTTTTTCGGGGTTTTCCATTCATTCCTATTGGAAATTTTCCTAGTTTTTTTAGGGAAATATTCGTTAAAAATTCACAAATTTCTTACACACTTAGTAGCACTCGATTCGGGATGAAAACACACGTTTTGTTAATTTACTTGTTGGGGGTCCTCTGGCCGGTTCGGGCTGCATTAATTGCCGAAAAAGGGCGGAAAATTAATAATAAAACTGCCATGAAACATGCAGGAGAACAATAGTTGCCTTGTGTCGTAGGCACTCGGCACTAATTAAAACAGAATAGAATGTATCCTAAACTGTACTACTGACATATTGATTTCTGCATATAAAATAAATCAATGTTATGTTATTGACAGTGTCCTCATACATAGTGTATCCAACTATACATTAGCTACATATTTGTGTGCCTGTCCTTGTCACAGTGTCCCAGTGTTTGTTTGCTGCTGTGGGTGGATTTTTTACTGACAGCAGTGTGTTGAATGTCCCACACTGATAAGAAAGAGGAGGGTCTTTTCTTTTTTTCTCTCAGACACTGACATACGTTTCAAACTCAGACTCAACACAACATTTGCCAAGTGTTGAGGAATCAACAGTGTAAATGTCATGACAACATCAGGATTTACCGCAGAAATACTGATGTCACCAAATTCCATGAAACGTTGGGCAATCTGTAGAATGTACTGTTTATTTTAGCATTCTTATTTTATATCTATTGTATTAGCTCTATTGAGCTAATAGGGAGCAAGAAACACTAACAAACACACTATTAATGATGTAATGACAGAAGTGCCACAGTACATGGTAAAACAAGAAAAAACTGCACATCACAAAATAACAGAAAGTATAATAGTAAAACATGAAAAAACTATGCACCAGTGAGCAAGGAAAAACTTCAAAATAATTTTCAGTCATGTCAAATTGGAGGTTTCTCTGGGAAAATAAGTGTCACAATATGTAAAAAACATATCATGACAACATGCTCCTATGAACACAGAAAAAACAACTCAGAAATGATTTGGAGCGTTCCTTGGGAGAGCTTCTTCTGGGGTTGGCTGGTCTTACAAGTAAAAATAACAGAAAGTATGACTGTGAAAAAAAACAGGAGAAAGATAAGCAGACCACTGCAGCTGTCCTGCAGAATGCACACTTGTGGCCTTTAGTCTACACACTATCATTGAACACCTTTACAGCTTGTGAGATTGCCCTGCAAGCAGTCTATGCAGTTTCTATTTCCTTTTATGATCAGCCAGGACATACTAGGCCTTCCTCTTCATTGTACAGGCATGGCATGCCATTTAAGGTTGTTCCTGCAATTTTACTGCACTTGACTGTTACCCTGTATGAGTAACCTGTACCAGCTAAGAGAGGAGAGCGTGAGGACTGATTGGATGAAATAGGAATAAAACATGTTCATGTATTATCAGCATTAAACCTTGGAAAGTTGCAATAAAAATACATGCTCTGATGAACTTTCTTACACACACCGCCCACTTGTCAATCATTTACAGTACCAACACATCACTGCTGCACAAACTCAACAGTCTAATCATTAATCACCACATGAGAGTTGACGATAGGATTACTAATGTCATCTATCTATCGATTTAGTTTTGGACAAAAGAATGAATAAAAATGTAAATGAATAGAAGAATTATTGCAAAGTTAATAAATACAAAATCAAATTAAAACAGGAAAATCTGTTTTTGTCACATTTTATAAATGACCTAATTCCAACACTTAATTTGAGTTTGATTCTATATTTATTTGAGATTTATTCAGGCATTTATTTATGTATTTATTTTTGCAGTTATGGTCTTTCATACTGTGCTCACATACACACACTTGTAACAGATGCAATCTTTCACACACTCAAAAGTTTCCATTTACAGCGATAAAGGTGTGCTGTGGTGTTTGCACATTTTGATATATCATGGCTCTGAGTACCTGGACAGTATAAAAACTCTCACTGGGAAGCACCAGGACACTTCTGTCTTCAGGTCTTCAGGTAAGAACCCCACACGCCTCTGTCTGACATGTTTATATTTTGCATACATGGTAATATATCATCTCCCTCCTCATCTTCATCCTCTCCCTCTCTGGTTATTATAGATCTGCTGCAGCCATGTTGGTTTTCTCCTGGTCTCTTGTGACCCTGCTGCTTGTGTCCTCTTCATGGGCTGAGGTAGGTTAGGTTTTCAGAGCTCATTGACATGACACAAGGCCTTCAACCAGGATCAAATGAATGAAATGAAAAACACTTTTACTAGATTCTTCCAGAAGGAGTTTAATTAATAAATTGACAAGAACAAATGTCAAATGTGAAGTACTAGAGAAAATCAGGCATAAGTGAATCTTTAAAAGTAAATTTCATTTCCTTCCCTGTGGATGCTCAAAGCCAACAGGAGCTTCCCAGCTGACAATTAGTGAACCTATTGGGTGGCTTTCTGTCTGAAGGACTTCAGGAAGTCAGAGTGGCTTTGTGTCCCATGTGAAACTAAACATAATAGTTATGACATAAGTTATTTTCAGTCTGGAAAAGATCATGCTTTGAGTTCACCATGACAACCACATGAGCCTTGAAAGCAAAGTTCTCCCACTTTGAATTTGAAATTAGCAATATATAACAATGACTTGAGTTTAATCAACAGTTATTTTCATATCATATTTGAATCCGTCATAAATCCATAGAGTGGAAAGAAAAGCTTAACTTCATGAAACAAAAACAAAATCCAAAATCCTCAGCACCAAAACTTTTCATCATAATTTTAGTGATTTCACCTGCAGATTCATATTTCCAAGAGATGAACATTTCATTAAACATTGGCCTGATTTGTTTGGTTTGTATTCTGTCTCCTCTTCTTTTCCACATCACTGTGGGCGAGTACAGCAAGGTAAGAAAGAAATCATTATGCATCTTTAAATAATGCATCAAGTTTAAATCAATCTTAAAACTAAAAAAAACAATATCATATGTAATGTGTTGTGCAGAGGACGACACATCCAGGGAGCTTTCTGTTGGTGAACTGCTGGAGAGAGCCAACAGAGACCGCAGTGAGTTTTTCTACCCTTAACTATTCTGTTTCAGTCCCAGGGCCTTAACCTGGCCATGTTGTACATGTTGTTTAGATCTATAAATGATCACTGGCCTGGCCTGTAAAATCTCGTCCTATGGTGGCCTGACAAATGTACACTGACCATAATGCAATGCAACAATAGTGCAGCAATATATTTCAGATTCAACCCCACACTTGTGTTGCTCTTGCAGCCCCGGACTTTGATGAGCCCACCCTGATTGGAGGAGACATTGCTGTCCTGCCAGACAGAAACGCTGATCCCTGCACCACCAGAGGCTGTCTGTGGCAAAAGTGGTCTGATGGAAAAGTCTACATCCCCTACTACATCGCCAACCACTACTGTAAGCATAGCTGCTTTTATTTAGATATATAGGGACATTTGACATAAAACCACATTTTGATAGAACCACATGATGTTTCTTGGTGAAATACACCATATGTTCCTAACTAACTACAAATTTTGAATTTTGAATGTAGATTAGACTCGGACAGTGTACATGACTTCACCTCAGTTTACCTCAGCCGACTACAACATATATAACAACCAATAAGATTTTGAATGCAGACTTGTAATGTGGTGGTGATGAGTGTTGATGATCAATTCTGCAGTCCAAAATAATACATTGGAATTCTTTCTAGTAAAATATAGAGCTCAGTTACATAACACAAATGAGTGTGGTAAGCTTACATTGGCGCTGAGAAGCTACACAGCTGCTACAGATATTTTCAGCCTACTATATTTGTCCTGCCAGCCTCCCGTGAGCAGGCGATCATCATCCGTGGACTGGAGTCCTTCTCTTCAGTGTCCTGCATCCGTTTCAGACCCTACCAGAATGGTGATCATGAGTGGCTGAGCATTGAGTCCAGAAACGGGTAACTGCAGGTTCACAGCCGTGAACGTGGCTGACTTTCATGTTCATACAGCAATCAGTGCATGATGCTACATGAATGTCTTGCAGCTTTAAAGCATCTCAGCATACATTTTCATGAAACACTACAGGAAGTTACATCATATGATTATTTTCCTCACAACAAATTCCCAAGAATGTTTGCTAACTCAAAAACATTTTAAGCAGCCACTGATGATGGTGATGATGTGACAGAATGTAGCACGTCTTACGTCACTGCTCTACAATGATTTCTAAATGTTTATGTCAACAGCTGCTATTCCTACGTCGGTCGTCAGGGTGGTGGTCAGACTGTGTCTCTGAGCCGTCAGGGCTGTCTGTACCACAGCACCGTCCAGCATGAGCTGCTCCATGCCCTTGGCTTCAACCACGAACAGACTCGCTCTGACAGGGACAACCACATCAGGGTGTACTGGGAAAACATCATTGATGGTTAGACTGTTTCTGTTACATGATTTATATTGTTTTTAGTTGGTGAAATAGACACAGAGAGGCTCCAGCAGCAGGAATCGGCTGATTGTTTGAGTTAAACCTGCATGAGATAATAAATGAGTGGTCAGATTAAACCGGCTGTGAAAACCTGCCACCAAATTACCAACAATGACCTCTTACAGTTTTGTCAGAGGTACATTATACATACATTAAACATGGTTATATTTAGAGTGTTGTGCTAGTTGCAGCTACCTGGAGCCTCCAGCATCACTTTTTCATCCTGTTTATCCCCCGGCCTGTGAAAACCGTGTGGTAGTTTTTTTGTTGTTTTTTTTTGTGTAATGAGTGTAAACTCATTATTACCACTTGAGTTTGAGTCACATTTTGTGACATACAGTATGTTCTCTCATCTCTGCAGGCATGGCATACAACTTCGACAAGATCAACACTCTGAACCAGGGAACTCCATATGACTACAACTCTGTCATGCAATATGAGAAGTATGGCTATCCTCCTGTTTGTGTCATTTACTTAGTACTTGTTATGAGTGTGTGTACAGTGTTCCTTTTTGATTATTTATATGAGCCACTATTACTGCAGGCTCAGCTAAGTCAGAGCTTATTGACTGACTTTAAGAACTCCACTGTCCGAACAGACTGGCCTGTACATGGGTTGTTTAGTGACTTTGTGGTTGAAGTATCAGGGATTGTTTCCCTCCAGTTAATCAAACCTAAGATCAACCCACCTTGCTTTGTGGTCCAGGTACGCCTTCTCCAAGAACAACCGTCCTACTATGCTGCCCATTCCCAACAGCAATGTATCCTTCGGCCAGGCCACTCAGATGAGCAGAAATGACATTGATAGGCTGAACAGGCTGTACCAGTGCTGTAAGTATACTTTACTTTTTTCAAGTCTGTCTCAAAACAGTACTCACAGTACATAATATGTACTTTGACATCCAAAGTGCTTCCAATGTAAGTGATGTGGACACAATTCAGTCTTCATGTTCAATCCTGTGTCATAGTTATAGTATTTAATATGAAGTTTTCTCTTTATGGTACTATGTGCCCACTGCAGCTCAGAATGGTCCATGGTATTTTGTCCATGGACCATTTTGGTCCATGTATCTTATGTAATTTGTCATTTTAACCTTCCTTATGTTACACCCTCCTTAAGAGGACTTGTATCCACATGACACAAACAGAATTTCATAAACCAAAGGACTTTGGATTTTATCATCATCACTTATAGTGGAAACAGATGTGGACAGAAGGAAACCTATATTCTGTAATTCAGCACTGGAATATTCACACAGCTACAATAGCATGTTTCAATCTCACTCTTGCATTGTCTGGTTCCTCTAATGAATGCAATTTCTCTGCAGAAAACTACACTGACCTTTGACCTACTGCCTGATGACATCAGAGTGTGCTGTTGAAGCAGGTGGATGGCAGCTTAAGTTCTCTTGTAAAAATAAACCTGCAAAGTTCAAAAGTTTTAAAGGCTGATGATTATTCATGACACAGAAAATCAAGCTATTGACCTTCTATTATCGACCTTCTGTTATTACAATGAATTCTTTTAAATTTATAGCATCTTTATTTGTTTTCTGGTGGAGCTTTGGGTGTGATGGTCTCTGTTAAATATGAAACCACAACCAGAAGATGGTTAGCTAAGCACAGTGACTGGAAGCAGAGGGGAAACAACAAGTCTGATACCACCTCTAATGCTCACCAATTAACTGCATCATGTTTGCATGAATCACACACAGATCTGTTAGTACCCTGATATTTAACACACAGGGAGTAATCTCAGCAGAAAGGCGAAAAGTAGATTTTCCTAAATGTCCAACTATCCCTTCCATCTTCCATCTTATTCCATCTTTATATAGTGACTTCATGCTGATACAACAACTTAACAAAGGAGTTGTCACACTGTGTAAAATATACACTCACCGGCCACTTTATTAGGTACACCTTGCTAGTACCGGGTTGGAACCCCTTTTGCCTTCAAAACTGCCTTAATCCTTCGTTGCATAGATTCAACAAGGTACTAGAAACATTCTTCAGAGAGTTTGGTACATATTGACATGATAGCATCACACAGTTGCTGTAGATTTATCGGCTGCACATCCATGATGCAAATCTCCCGTTCCACCACATCACAAAGGTGCTCTGTTGGATTGAGATCTGGTGACTGTGGAGGCCATTTGAGTACAGTTAACTCATTGTCATGTTCAAGAAACCAGTCTGAGATGATTCAAGCTTTATGACATGGCGCGTTATCCTGCTGGAAGTAGCCATCAGAAGATGGGTACACTGTAGTCATAAAGGGATCCATGCTTTCATGTTGCATACCTCGGTTGTAACGAGTGGTTATTTGAGTTACTGTCGCCTTTCTATCAGCTTGAACTAGTCTGGCCATTCTCCTCTGACCTCTGGCATCAACAAGACATTTTTGCCCTCAGAACTGTCGCTCACTGGATATTTTTCTTTGTAAACCCTAGAGATGGCTGTGCGTGAAAATCCCAGTAGATCAGCAGTTTCTGAAATACTCAGACCAGCCTGTCTGAAACCAACAACCATGTCACATTCAAAGTCACTTAAATCACCTTTCTTCCCCATTCTGATGCTCGGTTTGAACTGCAGCAGATTGTCTTGACCATGTCTACATGCCTAAATTGCTAAGTTGCTGCCATGTGATTGGCTGAGTAGAAATTTGCATTAATGAGCAGTTGGACAGGTGTGCCTGATAAAGTGGCCGGTGAGTGTATATAAAAACAGAATTGAATGATGTATAAAACATTCAAACTCCACATTTAATTGAAAACAGAAGAAAGACAACTTATCAAATGTTGAACCTGTAAAATGTGATTGTTTTTGCAAAATGAAATTTGATGCAAACATTTGAAAGAAAAGTTAGGACTGTGTACCACTCTGTTCATCCGCTCTTCCTTAACAGCACTCTGCAAACTATGCAAGACTTTGCTGTCATGTTACTAACCTGTAAACATCATTTATGGTGAGATGCTCCACCATCATTTATCATTTTTCAAGGATAACATTTCACAAGAAAAGTGATCTTTGTTGTTGTCTTGCACATCATCACATTGTTTCTATTTACATTTTACAAAGAGTGACAACCAATCCTTTTCTGGACTCAAGGTACTAAAGATCACACAGGTCCAGCTTTTTCTGCTGATGTCAGTATCAAACAGGTCCCTGTCACTTTTTTCCCCTTGAAAAGACCAAAGTAACAGTTCATAGTTTGATCTCTAGCTTCTTTCACGAGCAGAAAACTATAACAAAAATAACAGATCTACTAATGGAATCCACAATGTTAAATTAGCAGTAAGGAAAAGGGCACATGTTGATACAATTTGCATTTTATTATAAAGTAAAACTGATTTCTCTGTAAGTGTTTATAGGCAGGCTAGCTTTGAATATTGCTGACATGTTTGTAAATGTGTCCACCACCTGCATCACTTCAGTAACATTAATTCATAAATCAATTCATCGTCATCGCAAACACGAGGGACGAGCTCTGATCACACACTCAGACTGGTGCATGTTTCAATCAGGAAGTCAATATTCAGCTCACCAAAGATGATTCTTTTTTATATATATCTGCATATAACTGTCTAAATCACAGCTTTCATTCCCATTCTCAGTTATCTGATCTGTAAATCAGCCAGAGTTTTGCAAGGTTTGGAGTCTGCTCTGCACTTTATCAGCAGTCAGGTTGAACTGGCAGCCTCTCAGGGCTGTTATCAGGTCTTTTGTTCGGGCCTCGGCTCCACAATTCTTCCTCCACTCCTTCAGCAGCTCCACTGCTGTCTCCTCCAGGTCTGTGGGATGCCTCTTAGAAATGGACTCTAGCTTAACATCAGTCAAACCCAGTTTGCGGCCCAGTTTACGCCAACTCTTTCCCAGATTCTCAGCGATCACCTCAGTGGCAATATCCAGTTTGGCTAGAGGAGCAGGAGGAGACATTGATGGTTAAAGAAACATTTTCATATTGTTGGATAAATCAGCTTTTAAACCAAGGTTCTTTATGCAGTCCATAAAATGCAACCAGTGGCAACTGTCAGCAAAGAGAGATGACTGGGGACAGACCATAGCCCATTTATGAGAAATGTGCTCTTTTTGTATATTATGATATATTATGATGAAGTGTCCATTCTGATGGACTGTGCACCACATGTATGAATGATTGTCTCAGTATGACTCCCACTCAAATGGAAAAAGATGGCCCCATGATTCAGACAGTGACATGATGATGTATGAGTACAGAGCACAGGACAAGACACAGCTAACACTGTTTTCTCTTCTTCAAACATTATAATAGTGTTTATAAAAAGCTCCCAGCTTTTCAGCTTTGTCTGTTGCTCATAGATTCCCTTTAATATAATACTAACTAGCCTGAGTGTCAGTCTCCATCCAGTTGAACAGGTATTCCATCAGTGTACCGCACCTTGTCAGAACATTAAAACAAGTCTGGAACTAAGCTGCTTTCTAACTGGCTGTTCACATTGACAACACTGCATAGCCAGTTCAGAGATACTTCTTTACCTTAATGCATTGCAGCCAAGACATGACATCACATGAGATTAAAACTGCTTCTACCAGATTACGATGACTATAAAGTGGTATCGTGTATATAAAAGAGTTGACATCTGTCAGAGCAATGTGAAACTGTAACATGTTGCCCAACACTCTGAGCGTGAAGAGGGATTTCAGTTCATTCACTCATCCTGAGGAAAACAGCTGCATGGTATCCTGATGTCACTCTGATGTCATTCTGATGTCATGGGGCTATCCCAGCTGGGAGACTCCAAATGTAAAATAGAAACCTGGATTGCTGGAGGTGCTGGGGGAGACACTAACCAAAGTTCTTCATGTCTCTGTTTTGAGGTGTAAACTGGTAGTTACTCAGATTACACAGATTTAGAATCTGGCTCGGGAGCCCAAACAGACCACTGCAGTGCTGGAACCTGTCTGAATGCAACATACTGTTTGTTTCCATTGTTTGTTCAATAATAATAATAATAATAAGTAGCCTAGTCGTCTCTGGTTCCTGAACAGCGCCCCTAGTGGCTCCACAGCGCACACGCGTCATGCCGTACCTCTCTCCTCGTCGTCCGGTTGCGGGTCGGTGGGCTCAGCCGGAGTGTCAAAGTGGGCTAACTTGTCGCACAGGTCTTGTCGCTGGATGCGGAGGAGGAGGTCGTGGAGGTGCTGCCTGTTGTCCGCTCCCAGCTTGCCTCTCTCCGTCAGGACCTGGAAGAGCTTTCTTCCGGTGTCGATGTGCTCCTGCTGTCTCTTCCCGATCAGCTCTTTGCACAGAAACTTGAGGTTGTTCAGGTCCTCCGCCGACAGCTGGTTCGAAATGTCCAGTAAAACGGCGTTAAAGTGGAACGAGCTCATGTTGTCACCGCACCTCCAGCGACACCGACACACACACACACACCCACAGCAGTCTGAAGAGGAAACACTCCGCTTTTACTTTCACTTCCGTTTGTTTGGCTGCTCCGCTCTGTGAGTCCAGCTGATCTCCTCACAGCTCCACCGACGCTCTCTGGTCTGATCTGACGTTCACTATTTATTGAATGAATCGTGTTCATGTTATTTTGATTATTGAGCTGAAGATCACAGTCATCTGATCATGAGAAGCACAAACTAACAGAAGTCTGGAAAGCTTAAAGGAGCAGTGTGTTGGGTGTAGTGCCATCTTGTGGTAGGTAGCTGATTGTAACACCCTCACGTCACCTTGTTTGGTTTGTCAGCCTAACAAGAGACTCCATGTTGCACCATGTAGTGAAATAAACAACGTCACTCAATAATGTCTTGCTGTTGATTTATTTAATATTTATTTATTTATTATTTATTAATTAAGAAAACAATATGAGCGCACAGCTGTAAGAACACCACACAGAGACTACCAAGGTTCATGTGGAGGGTCACAGATCTGTTCACATACAAGACTGTTCGCAGTCTGACAAAGAACCAAAAAAAAGTCACATATGTTCAGTTCCTGTCTGACCAAGGAGCTGTAGTTGCACAGTGTGTGTGGGGTTTTAAATACGGGGAGTTCAGCAGTAGTTTGGTACCTGTCTAATTGTTGAACAGCCATAGTAATACTGGCTGAGATATATGATGCCAGATACAAGATAAGAGCACAAGCTAATATCTGGGACAACACATGTAGGCCATAACTTATTTTCACTGCTACATATTCACTCGCTTTTAAAACCCTCGGCACACATTTTAATAACATAAGCTCCTAACCAGACTTATCTTAGCTGATTTAGTTGAGTTGTTTACTTAAACGTGACAATAAAAGTACCAAAAACAAAGTTTTCTCTCATTTATTTGCAGTTAATTTAAACAAAAATGACTCAAAATATCAGACAGACGAATCATTATACATGCATAGACACTCACACATGTTGTGAAATGTGCTTTGACATACATTATATATTAGCATGTCACAACTTGTAGTGTTGATGTTGTAAACACAACATGGCAACAGATGGGAGGAGGAGGACACCTCATGAGGGACACGTGGGAGTCTTCATGTGACATCAGGTTATACAGTAAGAGATTCTGAGAGAAAAAATGATTCTAGCTATAACAGGCTCTGCAGTCCTGTGGCAGCACACACTCTGTCGCTGAATATCAACACCAACCCTACTAACATCATTAACAGTGTTAAGATTTGGTCAAAGCAAAATGTGCAGTTACTGAGCAAGTCACATCTCATAAACTTCTTTTGTGATAAAATGGCCTTGTAGGGTATGTTGATATTGAAGACTTTTTTTAGTCAAGGTACAGCAGAATAGATCCATAATTATGATTTCTAGTCCATTAAATAATCCATTAAAATGAAGGCAAAAAGATAGAGTATATCACTATCATAGTGAAAGTCTGTAGTTGATATATCATTGGTCCCTGTGGGCTTAGAAATGCATTATTATGAAACCTAAGAAAACATCATTAACAACATTTTTACTTTTAAAAGTGATTATACATCACTGAAATTTAAAAAGAATACATTCACTCATCAGTCTGGGCTGAGGGCTTATGTTGGGGGTAGATCAATATATTCACAGGAGGGTGCACAGTACGATACATGGACGGTGAAGACTGTACATGTGACCGGACATTTCAGTCTACAGTACATTTCTGTTGTGCAGAGTGACATCCAGTCACTCCCTCATGTGTTTGTGCAGTTTGATAAATACAAAACAAAAAGTTATTCAGTCTTTGTGCTTGAATAGTTAATGCCTAATGATTTATACCTGTTAATATAAGGCAAGAGAATAATATTGACTTAAACAGTGCTGCCTTTTCTGGTCTGAATCCTTTCCTGTGGACATGGCTAAATCTCAAATGTGATAGTTTAGAGAAGACAATCAGCCAATCCTCTGAATCCCTGGAGCAGCTGGGAGAATATAAGGCAGGGTAAGAACAAGACACCGGAACTGCTTTCCACAGACAAGTTGAAAGTTCCTACATTGCTACTAATGTGACAATATTCTTCAATCTCAACAAGCAGTTGTCTGATGGAATACAAGCATGGCAGCACACAATGTAAATAGATCCAGCTCCACTACACATCACTGTAAACATGGAGCTCCATTTCCACACCTGTGCTGATGACCCAGAAGACACCAACTGGACAAGTGAGGCAAAGGTTTAAATGCTGGAGTCTCTTTGTCAATGGAGAACTGGCCTGCAGTTACTTAAACCTGCATGTGACCACTGGGGGCAGCACACACAAGCTCAAAGCTCTGACATGACACCTTTTCATTTGATGGTGAATGTGTTACACTAGATATGAGTGTACCTCTAGTTATCCAGAACCTCTTCATTGTTTGAGCTTTACAGCCTGAAAACACCGATAGCTGCTTGTGTTCAAAGGATTTTACTTGCTATATGCTATAATTTACTCTAATAATTCTTGGTGACAATGCGTCCATGTTGTGTTTTCAGCTGCTTGTGCTGCCCCTGGGTGGCAGATTAAAGGACATTAGCTAATGCATCTTTAAGACAGAGTACTAGAATTATTTCTATCCTGCAACATGTAAGGAAGAGGTTTCTCTCCAAAGATTTTGGTAAGCTCATATAGTCAAGCATCTACAGTTCAGCATCTCAGCCAGGTGAGTGATGGAGCATGCCATCACTTCTTATTTATTCCAGTTCATTAGAGCGACTAATAACGTTTCTTGTGCTTCTGTGAATAATGGCAGTTTGTCCATATCCAAAATGTAACAAATGTAACAATGAGCAGCATGGTGCTCATCACATCCAAGAGAATAGTACAAATCAACAGGCCCTTGTCACACAAGGCCTTCCAAAACCTTGTTGTTCATCAACAACTGACAATTCTGCATATCCCAAAAAATACATTAAGAAATTCCTGAAAAGAAAAAAATAAAATAAAACAGCCTGTTGAGCTTTACACACTGATGGCAGGAGCAATGATGCTTTGTGTCTCATGAGTCAGATAGGAGGAGGGAATACTGCTCAGCAGGACTGTTTGGACGGATTGATGGAGACTGTCTTCAGTACAAAAGCTGCATTCAAGAGAGTGGCAGCTATGAAAATATGACTCATATTAGATATGGCTTTGCTTTCTCAGATGTCCTGAATGATGACTTCCTCAACAACAGAACAAATGAAGCTAATTGCTTGTTCCTTTCAAATACATCCAATAAATAATGTTCCAGCCTTCAGATAATGCCATGTCTGTTATCTGACTACTGTTTTTGGTTGTTGCTAATATCTTAACATTAGTGTGGGAAATATGTTAGAAAGAGGCATACTACCAGTTCAGAAGTTTTAACTGTCAGGTTGTTCCTGCAAATATTCTCAAACAACATGAATGCAGCAAAAGCTGATTACTGAAAACTAATCATGTGTCAATGGATAACTGACTTAACCTTTACCAGCTAGCTGTAAGCAGCTGATGAACGTATTTACAGTTTGTGTACAGGTGTGTGTTTGCTTGTTGCTGTTTGCGCTTGTTTTCCTGAATTTTGGCTGCTAGCAGTTTAACCGCAGTTAGCGTGTGAGATGGGCCGTGAACGGGGCTGTGGTGGACTGGCTGAGGAGGGGGAGGTGCAGTTGTCCCGGTTGTGGTGGTCCCGGGCTGCAAGCCTTTTGCCTTGCTCCTCCTTCATAAACAGCTCCACCATGAGGATCTTCTCCTTGTGCATCTGGAGACTGATGTCCTTGGGGATGTCTGGGATCAGCCAGTCCACAAAGTCACTCATAAGCATCACCACATTCTGCATATGACATAAAAAACAGAGATTAACGGCTCAGATCATCACAGAATTTTCAGCCCTAGAAGCATTAAAGCCAATACATGGAAACTGTGTATCTTTTGCCAGATGATGGTGTGCTTACATCTCGTTTACTATAAAAAGGGAAGAAAAGTTCTGAAGTGTAGTGTAACAGTAGCAAAAGATTACACAGCCGTGTTAAGTTTGCCAACATTTGCTACCATGAGATACTTGTCATATCAGACCAAGTAAGGCTGTAGCTTTAAACCTGAGTGTACTGAATTACGCAACTGCATGTTCCCGTGAATTCAGCGTTCAGCAGCAGGAAACACCCTGCTCTTTGTGTCTTCTTGCAAAAGTTGAAGAGTCTCGCTTCAACTCAGAGAAAACATATAAGCAGATAAGCTGAGGTTAGGTCCAGTGCTTTCTGCTGCACAGTGCTTTTGAAAGTAATATCTGAAGGTTGTTCCCACCTGAAAGACAATAACAAAGGCAAGGCGGGCTGCCAGAATGGCCCAGAACTCCTTTGAGAGTTCATATGGTGTGCTTGACCATGGAGGCTCTCTGTAGTCTTTATATCTGGAGAGAGAGAGACAAAGAATACTGACATGTGATTTAAGAGAACCACATTAAAAAACATTTCACTGTAAAGTGCAGTAAAGTGTAGCCTTACCTGCATATTTGTACACTGTAACCCAGGTGCATTGGCTGGAGAGGCTCTGTGCCTGGCTGGAAGTCGCTGACGTTGAAAAAAGACAGAGTGTGATTGATGAAGCCATGCATGGTGCCGTCAGGGCTGTACATGTACTGGTAGACCAACCGCGGGATGAAGTCAGAGGTGAAGGAGATGACGAAGGCCTGTGAGACAGAAAACTGCTAAAAAAACCATATAGTCTTCACAAAATCAAACAAACCAGGTTCAACCAGGGCTCCTTTATGATCTCTGGGTTACAGAAGATGAGAACTCTTGACTAAAGATTTTCAGTTGTCCAGCTATGTGTCAGAACATTTGTCAGACCGGCTGCTTTTGTAAAGATACATGACTTACATTAACGATGACTGCTACCTTGCTGAGGCCTCTGAGGAGGTTGTACCAGATACCTGCAGGACAACAGAGGTGAAAGCAGCCGCCTCAACATGTCAGATCAGTAAGTACCAATCACCACTAGATGGCATAAGTGAGCTGCCATTTAGTTTATCAAAACTAATTACATATCACTTCTCTTCTCTCATTTTGGCTCAGCTTTCGCTATAATGAAGGTGATGCAGCTGAAAACACCTGAGGCAGTAAACACAGCACACTGGAGTAATCCTGTGTCATTTCTTTTTTCTACCTTTATTTCTGTTGAGGTTGTTAACACTTACCAATATCTTTGGCTTTGGCTGCTATCGGCCTGCGCAGCTCCATAACAAACTTTTTGGCATCCAGACGAATCTCAATGATGTTATTTAGAAGAGCAAAGAGTGGAGCCAAAGGGAAGGAGGCCACGAAAAGAGTTACCATTCCAAACTGGATGACTAAAACACAGATGACAGGAGAAATTAGCAGGAGTTAGTGGAAGAAGCACTGTCTTTTCTATTTAACAAGCGAAACTGACTGTGGATACTACTATTACTACTACTATTACTACTACTATTACTACTACTATGACTATGTGTTCCAAGTTTGAATGAAATTACGTTTTGAGCAACATATGTCCAAAGTTGTGTGTGTCATGTGGTCAAATCTAATATATGGCAAGACAATAGAAAACTGCTAAAGTTCAGATGAGGAAACCTCCGGATGTTCTTCTCAGAACTTATGTAAGATTTGTTTGTTTAGCTGCCTGATGCTTTCATGTCAGTACAGCACACGCCGCATACATCGTATTACATTTTGACATGAACTAGTAGGTGAACATAGCTATTACCAATGATTCTAATTAAGTTTGCATTCCATTCATGTCAAACAGGGTCAGGGTGCTGCTGCTGGCTCACTGAAAAGTGTTGCTGCAATAAATGGAATCAAATCTGAGAATCATTGGTAACACCTGTGTTTACCTATACTTCATGCCAAGATGGCTACTGTGAAATCTGCCAGTCTAATCAAATGTGTATTAAACCATCAGTAAAATAAGTCAAACAGACACAACATGGTTATTCCACATGAATCTACCGAGAAACATGCTCCACTGGCTCATGTTACCATATTCACTAATTGACTGTTGCACAAATGTAAAAATCAATAATCAAACCTCCTCAAACATGTTTAGCCAGGTATCTCTCTGAGTGCTGCACCACCTGTTAAAGGTGTGTGGCTCACGTGTTAACGGTCTGTCTACACTTCCCACACAGACACAGAACAACTCTGTCCTCGTCGTGTTTCAGAGACTACGAGTCTGTTGGATTACTAAGAGAGTTATTCTGCATTTGATGAGTCATTATTCAGTTGTGTTTTGTAATCCTAATTTCTTTCAGATTAGTTGTTTACAGTATGGATCCTCCATCTGGCTACATTGTTGAGCTCCATTATGTTATGTATCTTATCTTTGCTTGATTTAACACTTGGGTTTATTGTAATTAATTAATTAATTAATTGTAATTAATTAAATTATTACTTTATCAGGTCCAGAGTGTGAAAACTGACCAGGTACAGCAGGTTTTTATCAAAATCTGGAAGCAAAATGGATGAGAGACTGTAAGACAAAACAATGAGCTGAAATGGGCTAAAAAGCTCAGCAGATTTGTCTGTGGATTTTGTTCCACGGAGTCATTTAGGCCACAGCTGCACAGATCAGCACAGACATGCTCCTTTTGTTCCTTCTTTAATCAGCAGCTGAGTCAATCAATACTCATTACTTTAAAGGCTAAATGATCCATATACTGTTCATCACACAGGCTCTGTAGTATAATCCCCAGTGATGCTTATTATTTGCTTCATTTGAGGTGTGATTAGTTTGTTGTTGTTGTTGTTGTTGAAAAAAGGTTTTGTCACTGCTGGACACTTCTACCATCTTACATAATGTGTACACAGTGTAACACTTTACTCTGACATGTACAATGAAACACATGCATGCAGTGTGTGTGTTGCAGCAGTTTATAGAGGCCTATAATGATAAAGACGTGAAGGACATGAAGAAATCAAAATGTTGAGACTGGAGTAGCTTTAATCCTCTGTCATTAGTTTGGGGATGTTGGGGAAAAACAATTACACGGCCATAAACTCTGAGCAGCCATTAAAAGCGAGCATTTTAATCTGCTACTTAATCTACTTATCTTTATTAAAAACACACTCACAGGTATGGATAGAAGTCTGTGGTGCACATGAAGCATGGTTCAGCTTAAAGGTTTCCACATTACAGACAGCTATTCATTAAGTTAAAGGTCAACGCAGTGCACAGCAATACAGATTAATTTGTATTTTGAATGTTCTTATCAGAGTAATATGTTTGCTCGATCACTCCATGACACTAACAGACTGTGCTGAAAGGAGCTGACATTTGCATTCAAGCAAAGGTCTAACCCAATGTGTTGGTAGATACATCGAAGCTGTGCATTAAGATGATTGTTTCAAAGTGGTCAAAGCAATTAAGCTCATCGGCTGTGAACTGAGAACACAAGCATTCCTCAAGGACCATGTTTGAATCAGGGCAGAGGAGTTGGAGATGAAGACCTTTGCTATGAGCAAACATCAGGCATCTCATGATTACTGAGAGGGCAGAGCAGCTGCAAACTGCGAAATGCCTTTTAATAACCTGTGCAGAGCAGAGCAGCAGTGTGCATGCTGCATGTGTTTCTGTGTTTGTGTTTCTGTGTTTGTGTTGACTCACTCATCTCCATGTACTCGGGGCTGAGGCCAACAAAAGGACCCAGGATGTGGTCTTTCTCATGGCGCTGCAGAGTTTTGTTGAGCTCCTCCTCTTGCTTCGAGTCTAGGTCCGACTTCCTCCTCCGGAGCAGTTTCTTCAGCTTTCTGCACATACCAAGAGCCGGGAACCATACATTAAAGACTGACTTCCTTTTCTGTTTAGAGTTACGTCCATTTGATGTGATTTTACATTAGTATGACTGGAATATTGTCCCTCAAGTTACCCTGTAGAGATTTCTGGTGGTGCTATAAAGCAATGTGTGAACGAGTGGATCCCAGTTTGGTGAAAACATTTGTTAAAGAAAGATTTACTACAATCGATTATTATCTCTGTAAACTGCACATCAGTATGAGCTGAGGCTCAACAAGCTTTCAGCTATATCTGTTACAGTACATACTGTGCATTGTAATATACACATAATTCTGCAGACTGCAGAAAGAGAAATGAGGAAAACATGTAATACAAATTACAAATTAATATTTAGTTCATATTATACTTGTTTCTGTGCCTTTATATTCTGCACATGGCTTTTTACACCTATAGCAAAAATATTTATGTAGATTGTGTTGGACTGTGTGATGATTTTGGAGGATGTAGTTTGGAGCTGGCCCATTGTATTGCATTACTCAGGCTGACAGACCTCAGCCAGGCATTGTCTGCTTCGCAGGTATCTGTGACAGACAGGAATTGAAATGATTCCTCTTAGATGTACAACTGAGTGGGTGTGCATAATTTGTTCTGTGGCTCCTGTATTGTGATCTATGCTGATCTATTGTTCAGTTTGTGTATCTGGTTCTTCTGTGGCGTGTTGGCGTCATGGAAAAGTGTGTGCTTGTTGCACAGTGTATGCTCTGCACTCACGGTATGCCAATCTCAAACAGATTGTTCTGGATGAGCTGCTTGCCGAGCATGGTGATGCACAACTGGATGCACAGCTCCATGAGGCAACCTGCATGGGCACACTGGAGGAAGAGAAAGTGTCAGAAAGTGACAGAAAATCAAATTGAAGCAGAAGAGCCTGGAGGGAGGATGGGAGTTTAAAGAGCTGACAGTGGGGAGCGGGAAGTGAAGTCAAAACCACTGCAGTACACACACCTCCGAGTTACCAAACAGCTTCATTAACATATCTTTCTGCACTGTAATCAGATTTGTGATGTGACTAACAGAGACAAACTGTGTATGTAATGGAGTCCAAATGAAGTCTCAGATATCAGATTTTTTACATCTGATCTAGTAGGCGTCCATGCTGACAGTGGCATGTTTTACCAGTATGGAGAACTAGAACAAAGTGCAGCCTGGATAAAAAGACACTGACAGCTATTCATTTCAGAACGGGTCCAATACGACACAAAATGTTAGAATGAAGAAACTGAAACAACATGAATCTAACATGATAAATAAACACACAAGGTGACACTGATTGGCCCCAAAGTTGTTCAGAACATTAAAGAACAAAGTATCGTGTCCTGTATCTAAAAGAAGTTGGTTGATCGCCAGCTAATCCTATGTGCAGACTCCAGCCAACACACAAGTGTTTGTGTATGTATCAAAGGCTGATCTCCAAAAAAACTAAGAAAGCACATCAGTGAGTCACACTGTTACACTGGGTGATATGTTCCTTCATTACCATGAACACACACACTTTATTTTGACTCAGTCACACACACGTCCTGCTGCCCAAAACAGTCACTAGAGCACCAAATGTAGATTCATCCACAGCTGAAAATAGTCCCTGGTACTATTAATGTGTAGAGTATTAAATCATATTTAAGATTGATGTCTGCTCTGAGAAGCAGTGGGCCTGAGTGCCACAGGCAGAGTAGTGGTAAACTAGTGAGACATGCACTGACACAGCTAGTTTTAGTCTTTTCAAGGAATTTGTTGCAATAACAGCCTTCACACTGAGTTTAATGGGATTCACCTCTTCCATTCTGTATGATCCAACAACATACAAGTAGTTTCCAGGCCGCCCAACAAGCCTGTGAAGCAAACACAAACATCACATGTTGATGATGAAGGCAGTGTATAGTATAATTTTGTATATACAGTACAAACACACTCATGGTGGAATGTTTTGGATATAAGTGTGAGATTTAAAACGCACACATTAAAATGCACATAAAAGGAGCATTGAGAAGTCATTCTGTTACCTGCCCCTGAAAAAGGCCAAATAGACAATGGGTGTGAAGGCATTGACAAACTTCAAGATAAAGGTTTTGAAGATGAGGCGCTCTTCAAAGCTCTTGTCTGTCTTTGGAACCTCTGAAAAAAGAAACATGTAACTTCATTATCTATGAAGTATCACACATGAATTCCAGAAGCATTGCTGTATGAAGAATGGTATTATTATTATTATTATTATTATTATTATTATTATTATTGCTAAACATGGCTGGTGAGTGACAGTGTGTTTACTTCTTGTGATATGAATCTGATCTCATTGAAAAATGTTTCCTTCTTCCTCATTAAGAAATCTATGAATATGCAAATACTTTAGTTGCGGAAGTTTAATTGCCTGCATGATTTGTGCTGTTTTATTGTTCACACTTCCCACAAACACTTGCTTTCTGTGATATTTCTGATGCAGTCAATCTGTAGTCATAAAACATTTGCATTGACAATAAATAAATGGTATATGGACTGCTCAAAGCTCTTTTACACTACATATCTCATTCACCCATTTATACAATGATGGCACTGGCTGCCATGCAAGGTACCAACATTCACACACTGATAGCAGAGCCTTCAGGAGTAATTTGGGGTTCAGTATCATGCCCAAGGACACTTCAACATGCAGACTGGAGGGGATCAAACCCCCAATCATCTGATTAGTGGACGACCCACTCTACCTCCGAGCCACAGCCAACGCTTTTAAGTAGGTAACAGTAAAATGTGCCTCACCCAATGTTGTGAGCCAGCGAGCAATGGCAGCGTAGATTTCATCTAAAATGATGATAACGATGAGGTTTATGATTGCAGCAGTGGTTTTGACTGTGGCTCTGATGTTGGAGCGTGCTGCAGGGTAGTTGCTCATGTGCAGTGCTGCCTTAATGCTAATGCGGTACAGGATGACCCCGAAGACTA
>CM041738.1:1142500-1157500 GCA_023373845.1 Nibea coibor
GTTTGATGTTTAAAGGACCATGAGATTTTTTCATGTATCACCATTTGTTTCACTGTGCTGGAAATCAACTTGCATCTTACTATAAATCCATCCAAAAACTGTTCTCAAAGCCAAAGTGCCATAGCAAGTGCACTGTTCCATTGTGCAGATGCACTGTTGAAAGCACAGATTGATTTGAAATGACTTCTACACACACACAGCAACAACAATTAAGTACTGAAATGAATGGACAGCAGTGTTTCACTGTCAGCTCTTAAAGCTGTGGTGTGTAGCATTGAGAGATGTGGCAGTGAAATGTGAAAAACAGAACAAAACAAAGCTAAAGGCCATATCTACAGCCTGTGTTTAGTTTGACCCTTCTGAGCTTCTGTGGAGACGTGGTATTACCATGTGGTGGACAGTAACAAAAACTTAAAACCTCTTATTTTCAAGTAATTAAATAAACAGAGTTTATGACATTTCTGCAATATTCTGTAAATAAAGCCCTCTAAATCAGACACAATGTAAAAAAAATCAACATGAACATACAGGGATATAACTCGCTCTGTCTGTGCAACACAAGAAATGATGCAATCAGGATTTCTTTCTTTCAGATCTTTCTGGACTTTAACTGTTATCAAAAATATTCTTTTGACATTTCAGGTTAAGTAAATTTGGACATTTAGATACTGTGGAACGTATGCTGCAGCTCATATATCCCACTCTCATATTTATAAGCAAGTATGAAACAGCAATAAAATCCACCTACCAATAAAGCTAATCTAATGAGGATAAATCTCATTTGTTTACTCTGTACAAAAAGACAACCTGACTCAAGACCCAAGACACACAGGCACAGGCTGTATAACACAACTTTCCAGAGATATATGGAGATATAACATGTTAATCAAGAAGCTTCAGGGGGGCTGCTAGGTGAATTCCACGCCTGCTGTTTCCCCATGCTTTCAGCCTTTCTGCTCAGCTATCCAGCTGCTAGCTCTCATTTAACCCTGCAAGCTTTCAACCACTTGATGTGAATCTACCAGAAATGATAGAGAAAAGTCATTTTTGCTGTTATCTCACCTCCTCCTCCTCTCCGAAGCCTGTCAGGTCCCAGACATAGTTGAGTCGCATCTGCCGTCTCTTCCAGTGCTCCATGAAGAGAACCGCTACATACAATACAAATGAACAGGCAGGCTCAAACACAAGCGTAGTACATGTCTCTGGACACTTTTCTCTACATCTATAAATGTCATGCAATATGGTGTGTGAACATGCACTCTCACCAAAGCCACTGCTTCAATTAAATGACCTCATGTATTTGTTAAAAAAGGCTTACTTGGGCCAGCAGGACAGTGTGTGTGTGTGTGTGTGTGTGTGTGTGTGTGTGTGTGTGTGTGTGTGTGTGTGTGTGTGTGTGTTCATGGTAACGAAGGAACATGTCACTGTGTGTAACAGTGTGACTCACTGATGTGTTTTTAACAGTGTCTGAATAACAATGGAGCTCTGTGGCACAGAGGAAGAAGAGCCATCAGGCAGATCTCAGCATGATGAAGTACTTTCTAATCGTATACTGTATATATTGTGTATTGTAATGTTGCTATTATCATTTCACAATATGCCCAGTTTGATGGTATTCATACTTCCTCAGGTCTACAGGCTGACTGTGTGGCAGACACTAGCTTCATCTACGCACACATAACACGTCCCTGGTATGAAGCCCTGCTGCTGCTAACAGATGGCAGCGTAGTTTGGCAGGACATGAGAGGAGGACCGGCTCTGTGTTTACTCAATGGTTACCTTCATGGATTCAAATTTACATTTCATGTGTGCCTTAGGCCTCCGTGCATGTTTCTGCCGAGGCTGTCCTGAATGAATTCAATGGTATTATCCATTAACTGGAACATCTCCAGCAATGTGTAACTGCACAGATTGTATTCGTAACAATCTTCTTGTCTTTATTGGACACTTTGGTTGCTGTTTGCATGATTGGATGCAAATGTGTCCTTACCCCAGAGAGCCATGAAGATGGAGAAGAAGACAGTGGCTGGGTTGTCAAACAGATGGCTGGCTCGAGCTGTACCACACGCTGTCACCAGCTTCCAGTAGCTGCAGGCACGGTCGCACAGCGGACACATGGTGATGTTGTTCCTGTGATCACAAATCTCCATACTGGCAAAGCAGGGAAAGATGGAAGAGATAGATTATTCATAGGGTTGGGAGAGGGTAACAGGGTGGTGCAGGGAGAGCAGAAGAGTTTAGATTCAGGTTGCAAGGTGAAAAACAAAAAATGTGAAATGAAATGTGAAGAAGAGACACGTTGTCCTACAAATCAAGGACGCTCCTGCATGTTGTCTGCTCTCAGACTGTTCTAAACCACGCGTCCTCTTCATAGGGTGCACCTACTACTGCCCACTAGAACACGTAGCATACAGAATGTAGATATATGATGATTTTCAGTCTTTTTTAATGTAATCTTTTTTAATCTTAAATCTAATAATATAAAAATATAATATAATTTGATATTACCATTATTCTTGACCACCACACTCTCTCTCTCCCACTCTTTTCAGCAGCAGCCTCATGTCTCATTACAGACGCCATGTTTGCAGCCTTTTGTGTTTTGTTTGTTTGCCCTCAAACACCTTAAATGGTAAATGGGCTGTACTTGTACAGCGCCTTTCTAGTCTTCTGACCACTCAGAGCTCTTTTACACTCTTTACATATCTCATTCACCCATTCACACACCGATGGCACAGCCTTCAGGAGCAATTTGGGGTTCAGTATCTTGCCCAAGGACACTTCGACATGCAGACTGGAGGAGCAGAGGATCAAACTACTGATCATCTGATTCTCCTGAGCCCACATATAAATTTATTTAATAACACTATATTTGTGTGCCCATAATAATATGTGCTTATATCATAATGCTTATATTATAATGGTTATTGAACACACAAGGTAGGGGACTATGCACCTACTTTTAGAACCATTAATAATACTGCAGTGATGTTTGCATGAATGTGATGTGCTGCTGTCCAGCAGTCCTGCTGCAGACGTTAAAGCAGAGCTACTCTGTTTAAACAGTGTTTGAAAAATTCTGTTGCCTCATGTAACACACCATACGTACGTTGACTAACACTAATTGGCATGTTCTGTGTATGTAAAGTCTGTAATGACTCTGTGTGGCAATAAATCCAAAGCTTTAGCTCGTTTATGTGACGAGGTGGAGCCAAGTTTTGCTCTAAAGCTGTGAGCTTCTTACCACCCTGCAACATCTCTCCTTAACAAGTCATCCGGTCTGCTAGTCGAACCAGGTGAAAACTGTCTGTTTTCTATACAAATAAACAACTAATTATGAGTCATTTCTAAATGAAGTATTAGAAAACAAGAATACACTTAATACACATAAAAATGACACGATTCTAAACAATTCTTGTAACAGCTGAATTTGTGCTGGACACAGAGAAAACATGCTTTGTTTGATATTTCAGAGAATAAAGACAATGACAAATCAAATGGAAATGTGCAGATAATGAACGGTTCTACATCTCTTTGAAGCTATCATCTGCTCACTGAAAATCACAAAAGAAAAACAGCACCTTTGTGCCAGTCAAATGCTGAGGATTAGCAGTTTAGTTGATGTATTTAAGTATTTTATACAGTAAGGGCCATTTAATGAGCTGGCTGGACATTTACAAGGCTAATCAATTAAAACTTGTGAAGGAAACTCATTCTGCAAACAAATCTACTCTTTATCAAACTAACACTTCTATTCTGTGTCTATAGCACCATCGAGTAACTCTCTGAAAGCTGTTGTTAAATGTCTCATTCGTACTTCCTGTTGTTTACAGACTCTGACAGAGACAGCTCCTCAAATGTGAAGATACCCGGGGGCCAATACTAACATTTTAAAAATGAAAGACAACAAAAGTTACATACAAATGCACTGTTCTCTAAGAATTTTGTTTTTATTGTCGCAATTATCTTTTATTTTAAAATGACAAAGTCACCAAATCTAAGCCAGTCAGGTGTGAACAATTCTAAAAACCAGTTCTGCCTTTCTTTCACATCTGGAATCAGATAACAGAATAAATTGTAGGAATATGTTAAACTTGCATGAAGTTGATACAAATCTTCAGCTCATGTTCATTTTAAACATGACTTATTATGAGTAATGCAAAGTCTGTTAACATTTCAGAGAGTAATGTTTTGTGTCACATCCACAGATATAGCAGCAGTTATGTCCTTAAAGGTTCAAATGCTTTGTTATGTTAACCAAAAAATCCAAATCTTCCAGCCAGACAGTATCTGACAATGCTAACAGGCCAGAAATAATACATCATATAATATATTTAAAAAATGCTTTGGGCCATGATTGGCCCCCAGGCTTTGGGTATGTCTGATTTAGACATGTTCTTGCATGGTTGCTGGTGTTGAAATGATGCAAACATTGATGCAAACAAATCAAGTGTGTGTAAACCGTTTGTTGTGTACCTGGGTATGTTATCATCCACAGTGGCACAGCCATAGAGGAATACGATGACTCCAACGATGGCAGCGGGAATCAGCATCTGTGTGTAGACTCCTAACCAGGCAAAATACAGTCCGACCTTCTCCCCGAAATACTTCCTGTGTGAGGAGACACACTACGCTTATCAACACTACCCTGCAAACAAGATCATTTTTGACAAACTAACAAAATCGCTGATGATTTATTAATAGTCCTTCATCATGGTTGTTATGTATAACAGTGTTACAGTCCCTGAGCGTTTGATAAGAAAGTACATGAGTGTGAGCATCCTCGTCTCTTTCCTGGACTACATTCAGCTCAGCACCAGTGCAGCATCAGTTATCTTGTGAGGGTCTTCATGTGTCTTTCCTGTGAAGGCGGTGGTCAGTGGAGGCAGTTAATGTGCTGTGAGAGCACCAGCCGTGACAAGCACACAAAGTCTGGAAATGTGTCTGTGTGTAATTCATCTGATGGCAGCAGCAAGAGCACTGAGCTGACCTGATGAGTCCAATAGGCTGGTACTTGTAGAACACACTGTAGCTGGCCCACTCTTCATACAGCAGCTGTGAAGAGATGCAGGAGTCAATGTTTACAATCCATGTTAGCTATCTGCATGGTACCACTAATGCTGTTTGAATTGGTCATTCAAATGTCCAAGAGGCCAAAACATGAAGGTGTCCAGAAATCTAATAAAACAGAAATATTCCAACCACATTCATTGCTTCAGCTCTTAATCAAACCATCAACCTGACATCTAGAATTACTAATCCAAGCAGCCCAGTCAACTCTCAACTCAACCTTTATTTATACAAACAATGAACAGAATTTCAAGAATCAACAATAAAATATTCAAATAAATAAAAGCCAATAAAAAATATACATGGGATTTAAAAAAGGTGTAAAAACCCTTGACCAAATCACCAAGACATGCAGACTGCAACAAGATAAAAGAAAATACAAAGTAAAAAGCAGCGTAACAGACACGGGGCAGGGCACTTGACGATGTGTGCTAACTGAAGCAGATATATAGTGACCCGTCTTGTTTATGATGATAATATACAATATTATTCACCACTGCCAATGGATTAAAATATACTATATGCAAAGCAACCTGCAAATATACAGTTTGTTGATGCAGAGTATTGATAGTAACATATTGGTTTTCAGGCGGCAGTGCTAATCCTGTGGTGACAGGTCAAATTCCACAGCAGCAGAACGTTCTGTCTGTCAGTTCTTTAAATGAATATGAAACAAGTGCACAGGGCACACAGTCACACTGATAACTCTGTGTTCCCACAGACCAGCACACATTGTGAATTGTCATAGTGAGGAAAGCACAGGTGAAATTAATGACATTAATAGTGACTATGTCCCCTGAAAATCTCATTAAGCTGTGCACAGAGCCAGCATGCGATACACACTACTGGGTTTGTGCTCTGTGTACATGCTCTGTTCCTTCCACTACGGTGATAAGGGCACATAAATCACTGTGAAATGGTGGAACAGGGACAAACACAATCACACACTCCATTCACAGGCCCAGAGGACTGCTCGGATGCCAGGTCACAGTACTGATTGCATTTCAATTGAGCCTGTGAGAGAAAACGACTCAATGTTCAACCTAGAATCTGTACACTCTGATTCCCAGCTGAGGGAAACCTGTTTCTTAAACGTCTACATGCATGTACGCATGGAATCATGATATCAGTACGTTGGTGTGGAGGCACTGGTGCTTGAGAATAACAGAGAGGGAATTATTAGGCTGTTGCCTTAGTGACACACAGCCTACAGTATAATTATGGAGAGTGTTAGCAGGGGAGGAGATGACTTCAGACTCAGCATGAGCACTTATTTTCTTGCCAATAGCCTAGTTAATTTTATTCTTGTACAGTAGGAGGAAACTGCCCAGAAATGAGTGTGGTAGTCAGGCATGCTTCATTACTGAATATTTAAAACAATCCCTAATGGTGCCACTTGAGTTACACGTTTCAGTCATTATACATGTTTTATTTAAATGAACAAGTCCAAATAAAAGCACACTACAGTATGTAGTTTACGTAGTAAAAGTGTTTCCTTTTTGTCTCTTTCTATTATTGGGAGTCTGCACATGGTGTTTTATTTTGAAAATTGAGCAGACTCTCATTGCTGTTTCTGTGTCTAACTTCCTGCCAGTTTGATCCGCTCTGTCAGAAACAGACCAGGCGCATCTTCTCCCTGTGGAGCAGAGAGACTTCTGCAAATCCAGTGAGGCACTTCTGGTGGAATCACATGCAGTGTCTGAAACAGCCGTGATCAGCTCTGACAGCTGTGATCAGAGGGAACAAACGTAAATCTTTCTAAATTTTGCATAAATGATTTCAAATGCTTGGCTCTGACTTCAGCCAGACAGTAAACACACAAACAAGATCCTGGTTAGCTGCTGGAGCTAGCTACGTGCAGCTAGCCAAATGGAAAACCACCTTTTCATGTACACACTGAATACATGATTTAATCATTTTACACAAACAGTCTGCCTCCTTGAAGAACTGGACTGTGGACACAGTATGAATTGAGTAATGACTGGTGTGTAGACATCTGATTCTATCTATTGACTGATGGAATTGCTCTACTTACCTTCCTGTCATTAGGCTCCGCATTCACCCCCTCAATGTCACCCTGTAACACACAGTATGTATAATTTTTAATAAATGCATAACATTATTTTAATACCATCTAACATTGTATTCATCATCAACATCATTTAAACCTAAGAGTAATAATAATAATATACACAAATAGGAAATGAAATAAATGAATTAACATAATTGTTTAACATACGAGCAGGAAACGCTTTGATTATTTTTATTTTATTGGAAAATCACTGAGTAATTCTCTCTGCTGTGCATGAACAGCAATTTATTCTCAGTGTGATGGTGATACTCACATCGTGCAGAGGATACGCTGATGTGTAGACACCGTTAGCTAGCAGACTGGTGATCCCTGTAAGGAGACACATTTAACAGGATTATACTGTTATCCTAGACGCAACTGCGCGCGCACACACACACAGGGGTAGAAGACTTCTGGAAGAAAATGACTGATGTCACATTTCCTCTCTGGATTAGACTTTCATGCTGGTCTTCTTTTTTACATTTTCAAAAGAGAGATGTTTTCAAAGACATGAAGCTCCATCATGGAGTTTATATTGCTTGTCATAGTAACATGGAAGTAGGAAACATACCCTAAGAATATATTTTTTTTATTATTTCAAACTGTTGTTATTCCATTCCAAAGACAGCTTGTGAACCAGCCACCAGTTTATCTACATTCATAGAGCATTCTATTTGGTGGTAAAACTGAAAGTGAAATGTTGATCATAACCACTGATTGTACAGAAAAAACTGTCTGTACGCAACTACAGCAAGTACAGTTGATACAGGTTAAACCAGAACTGATCTAGATCTGTCTGTGAACTGTGCAGGATGTCTAAAATGATTGCCCCATCAGACTTCTTTTCACTGATGTTACCATGTTCCCAGATTTCACCCATCACCTTGGTGAGTAGATGACGGAAACTCGATCCAAGTTATGTACGTTAAACCATATTACCCTTATCCTTGCAGAAGTGAGTCTCCATAAGTCCCCATGTTTCACAGCAGAAATAAACATGTTTACAGCCTGGTACAAAAGACAGTTTTGGTCTCTCTAGTTAATTTCCCCATTCGTGATAACTGTACTGAGGGTGAATTTTCTAAATTTGGTGGTGTGAATAAACTAAAACAAAAAAGTAGACATATAAAGCTTGACTTGATTTGGTTTCTCTGCAGAAGCCCTTGGCCTTTATTATTTAGAAAATATTGTTTAGAATATTTTCTGCCTCAAGTAAACATGAACCAAAACAAAACAAAACACCCCAGACACTGCCCAGCTCAGCCAAGATTGAATAATGGCATCAGTTAGCCATGACTCTCAGTAAACAATGTGACTGACACAAAGTGGCAGACAGAGGATCCGTCCCTGTGTCATGGTCTGGTTGTGCCTCACCCTTGTTCCTCATGTTTTCATTCGATGACCCCACACTTGTGTCTCTTGTTGGTCCCATATTGCACCTCTGGGTCTGTGTGTTTTGCCACAGGGTGTGGCGCGCCATCTTGTGTCATCAAGCTCCTGCACCGCCCCAGTTTTCACGCCTTGGAACACTTTGGAACTTAGAACCAGGATCAGAGTTCCGTGGCTTTGATCTTGGCTCTGGCTCCGCCGACATCCTCTATTTATAATCTCTGTAGGAGTTGTGGCTCCGCCTCCGGGACCTACCTGCCTGTGCATGCGTGCGTGTGTGTATGTGAGTGAGTGATTTGAAAAAGTTAACTTTGTTGGTGAGTTATTGTTATTGTTGTTATTACCATTACTACTACTACTACTACTATTATTATTGACGTTGTCCTTCGCCCTCCGATTCGCCACCTTTCTGCCTCCTCCTTATGGAGACCTGGCTGTACTACCAGGGGCACGAACAAACCCTCTCCCAGAGAGGTTTCGTGCCTCTGGTAGACCTGCCCGGACTACCAGGGGCACGTACATACTATTGTTATTGTTGTTATTACCATTACTACTACTACTACCACTACTACTATTATTATTGCTGTTGTTTCTGTTGTTGTTAATATTATTTTTTTTTTATTATTATTATTGCTGTTGTTGTTATTAATAGTAGTAGAAGTAGAAGAAGACCTGCCCGTACTACCAGGGGCATGAACAAACTATTGTTATTGTTGTTATTACCATTACTACTACTACTACCACTACTACTACTACTACTACTGTTGTTCTTGTTGTTGTTGTTGTTATTATTATTGCTGTTATTGTTATTAATAGTACTAGAAGTAAAAGTAGAAATAGACCTGCCTGTACTACCAGGGGCACGAACAAACCCTCTCCCAGAGAGGTTTCGTGCCTCTGGTAGACCTGCCCGGACTACCAGGGGCGCCTACTGCACTCTGGCACGCACATGCACAGGACTTTGTGGGCCGGGAGAAAAAGGCGGAAATCTAAGAGAGGAGGCTCCAGCGACGGCCTGATTTTTTCCCCACGCCCTAGGGGGTCTACTAGGAGAGTCTCCCGGAAACTTTGTGTGTGGGGAGAAAAAGGCACAAACCTGAGGGAGGAGGCTCCGGCGACGGCCTGGTCCCCCCCCCTCTCCCCCACGCCCCCGGGGGGTCGACTAGGAGAGCCTCCTGGAAACTTTGTGGGCAGGGAGACAAAGACGAAAACCTAAGGTAGGAGGTTCCGGCGACGGCCTGGTTTTTCCCCCACGCCCCCGGGGGGTCTACCAGGAGAGCCTCCCGGAAACTATGAGGGCTGAGAGAAAAAGATGGGGGAACCAAAGGCCGGGTGGCTCTGGCAACGGCCTGGTTTTTCCCCCACACCCCCGGGGGGTCTACCAGGAGAGCCTCCCGGAAACTATGAGGGCTGAGAGAAAAAGACGGGGGAACCAAAGGCCGGGTGGCTCCGGCGATGGCCTGGTTTTTTCCCCCACGCCCCCGAGTGGTCTACCAGGAGAGCCTCCCGGAAACTATGAGGGCTGAGAGAAAAAGACGGGGGAACCAAAGGCCGGGTGGCTCCGGCGACGGCCTGGTTTTTCCCCCACGCCCCCGGGGGGTCTACCAGGAGAGCCTCCCGGAAACTATGAGGGCTGAGAGAAAAAGACGGGGGAACCAAAGGCCGGGTGGCTCCGGCGACGGCCTGGTTTTTCCCCCACGCCCCCGGGGGGTCTACCAGGAGAGCCTCCCGGAAACTATGAGGGCTGAGAGAAAAAGACGGGGGAACCAAAGGCCGGGTGGCTCCGGCGATGACCTGGTTTTTCCCCCACGCCCCCGGGGGGTCTACCAGGAGAGCCTCCCGGAAACTATGAGGGCTGAGAGAAAAAGACGGGGGAACCAAAGGCCGGGTGGCTCCGGCGATGACCTGGTTTTTCCCCCACGCCCCTGGGGGGTCTACCAGGAGAGCCTCCCGGAAACTATGAGGGCTGAGAGAAAAAGATGGGGGAATCAAAGGCCGGGTGGCTCCGGCGGCCGTCCGATTCTTGACGGAGTCTCTCCCGGAGACTCTGACACGACCGATAGGCTTGAGCGACCCACTATCGGAGGGCCCCTGTCGGCCGGCCCAGCGCCGGTGTTCGGGCAGGAGGCTCCTCTGGCCCCTGTGGGTCTGAACCCTCCAGGCTGGGAGGCAGAGCGGTAGGGGGCCTCCCTGTGCCTGACAGCTCCGGTGGTGAGACCAAGATGCACTATCTGCCCCAGAAGCCCCACAATGGGGCCCATTGCTGGGTAGTGTGTCCCCACACCTGTGGTGGTGGTTGGGGACCCACCCGGTGCCAGAGGGGGCCCCCCCACAGTGCGGAAAACGAAAAACTCTGCACCACCGGAATCGGCCGGCCCTGGGAACAGAGGTGTCGGGCTACCTGGTTGATCTTGCCAGTAACATATTCTTGTCTCAAAGATTAAGCCATGCAAGTACACATGGCCGGTACAGTGTAACTGCGTATGGCTCCATTAAATCAGTTATGGTTCCTTTGATCGCTCCAAAGTTACTTTGGATAACTGTGGCAATTCTAGAACTAATACATGCCAACGAGCGCTGACCTCCAGGGATGCGTGCATTTATCAGATCCAAAACCCATGCGGGGTGCCTCTCGGGGCGCCCCGGCCGCTTTGGTGACTCTAGATAACCTCGAGCCGATCGCTGGCCCTCGTGGCATCAACGTCTCATTCGAATGTTTGCCCTATCAACTTTCGATGGTACTTTCTGTGCCCACCATGGTGACCACGGGTAACGGGGAATCAGGGTTCGATTCCGGAGAGGGGAGCCTGAGAAATGGCTACCACATCCAAGGAAGGCAAGGCAGGCACGCAAATTACCCACTCCCGACTCGGGGAGGTAGTGACAAAAAATAACAATACAGGACTCTTTTGAGGCCCTGTAATTGGAAATGAGTACACTTTAAATCCTTTAATGAGGATCAATTGGAGGGCAAGTCTGGTGCCAGCAGCTGTGGTAATTCCAGCTCCAATAGCGTATCTTAAAGTTGCTGCAGTTAAAAAGCTCGTAGTTGCATCTCGGGATCGAGCTGACGGTCCGCCGCGAGGCGAGCTACCGTCTGTCCCAGGCGAGCTACCATCTGTACCGTCTATCCCTGCAACTCTGCGCCCCCTCGATGCTCTTAGCTGAGTGTCCTGCGGGGTCCGAAGCATTTACTTTGAAAAAAATGTTCAAAGCAGGCCCGGTCGCCTGAATACCGCAGCTAGGAATAATAGAATAGGATTCCAGTTCTATTTTGTGGGTTTTCTCTCTGAACTGGGGCCATGATTAAGAGGGACGCCTGGGGGCATTCGTATTGTGCTGCTAGAGGTGAAATTCTCGGACCGGCGCAAGATGGACGAAAGCGAAAGCATTTGCCAAGAATGTTTTCATTAATCAAGAACGAAAGTCGGAGGTTTGAAGACGATAAGATACCGTAGTTCCGAACATAAACGATGCCAACTAGCGATCCGGCAGTGTTATTCCCATGACCCGCCGGGCAGCGTCCGGGAAACCAAAGTCTTTGGGTTCCGGGGGAGTATGGTTGCAAAGCTGAAACTTAAAGGAATTGACGGAAGGGCACCATCTGGAGTGGAGCCTGCGGCTTAATTTGACCCAACATGGGAAACCTCACCCAGCCCGGACACGGAAAGGATTGACAGATTGATAGCTCTTTCTCGATTCTGTGGGTGGTGGTGCATGGCCGTTCTTAGTTGGTGGAGTGATTTGTCTGGTTAATTCCGATAATGAACGAGACTCCGGCATGCTAAGTAGTTACGTGGCCCCGTGCGGTCGGCGTCCAACTTCTTAGAGGAACAAGTGGCGCTCAGTCACACGAGATTGAGCAATAACAGGTCTGTGATGCCCTTGGATGTCCGGGGCTGCACGCGTGCCACACTGAGTAGATCAGTGTGTGTCTACCCTTTGCTGAGAGGCGGTCATTTGCTGAGAAAACCAAAGTCTCCCCAGGAAACTCTGTGGCCTTTGAGCGAAACATGGAAAAAAAAAAAGTTGCGACAACTCTTAGCAGTGGAACACTCGGCTCGTGTGTCGATGAAGAATGCAGCTAGCTGCGAGAACCAATGTGAATTGCAGGGCACATTGATCATCGACACTTTGAACGCACCTTGCGGTCCCGGGTTCCTCCCGGGGCTACGCCTGTCTGAGGGTCGCTTTGCTATCAATCAGAAAGAAAGGAAGCTCTTCCTCTCTTTTCCGCGGCTGGGGCAGTCGCAGGCCGCTTCGGCTGCCTTCGTCCCCCCAAGAGCAGACTCTGGGGACATTGTCCTTTGCCCTCTGATTCGCCACCTTTCTGCGTCCTCCTCCGGGAGGGTGGGGAAGTGCCCCCGTCGAGGCTCGCATGAGTCGGCCGTGGCTGCTGGTGGATGCCTGAGCCTCCGTGCTGACTGCGTTGCGCGTGCGCCGGCCCTTTGGGGTAGAAAAGAGGAGGGTCTCTTTCGGATGGGCGTTGTCGGTGCGTTCCTACTCCCAGTCACCCTGGGGGGTTGAAAACGAAAGGTCAAATTTGAGCCTCCTCTCCTCCCCGGAGCGGAGCCACGCCTTGTCCCCGCGGTGAACTCTTTAGACTACAACCTCAGATCAGACGAGACAACCCGCTGAATTTAAGCCTATGGTGTATGGAAGACCGCTTGCCTGAGGGGTATTGCACAAAACCAAGATAAGGGATTAAGCCGGGATATGTTGGTTATCCTGGCTGAATTTAGCCTCAAGTCAGTTGCATGAAAGCAGCTCAAATTTAGCCCGGCCAAGTTACTATGGTGATTTATTCTCTGCAGCTAGCCTGCTCCAGACCAGGCTAACAGCCAGGCTAAGATTAATCCTAGTGATTCACCTGTACTTCCACCGTCAATCCTGTGAGGAATTAATGTGTTTTACAGCATGTCCATGCTCTTTCTAAGTATGTTGCATCATTTTAATGATCCTGTATTAAAATATGACATGTAGTAATTTCTCATCTCATTTAAATCTGTATGTAATTGCAACAGTCTTTATATATATATATATATATTATATATTGTAAGTGGTAGTATTATTACTCAGGCCAAGTGTGATAGATAGATAGATAAAGATAAAGATAAAATAGATAAAAACGTAACATGTGAAAAATAGATTAAATGACACATTGTGGATAATTGTAATCATACTTAGAATCATAATTCTAATCATACTCTACATTTCCTGAGTAACATGCACCTGCTTGCCACTTTTTTTAAGATTATTTTTTGGCCTTTTATGCCTTTAATGATAGAACAGCCGAAGATAGACAGAAAGAAGGGGGGAGAGACATGCAGTAAAGTATTATGCCGTCCGATGCGGGAGTCGAACCGGGGCCGGGTGTAGCAAGGACTGTAGCCTCCACATGTGGGGCGGCCGCTTAACCCACTACGCCACTCACCACCCCTGCTTGCCCCCTTTAAAGTAAAGTATACAACAGTTGGACTTGAAAAGTAACTCCTTTAATTGTAGCCTAATTATAACGGTTCCAGTGGAACACTGTTTATTAAATGTACAGTTTTGGACTACTTCCGCATTAAGCTGGTCCGCTATTGTCTGCCAAGCTTTCCCTAATTTTTTAATTATGGCATTGGGATTGTCTTTTTTTCTCATATCTTTCACCTCTTCACACAACTCCATCAGGAGCTGTTGTTCAGCGGCAGTGAAGTACGAAGAGCGACTTTAATCCATGTTTCAATCGGTGATTCTGTGAGCGATCGCGAGGTCTGTTTAAGTGTGCCGTGAACACGCACTTATCCCAGCTATCTTCACCTGGCTCAACATAGCCGCGCCTTTTCATCCTGGCTCAGCTTACGTGCAACCAATTAAGCCAGGATACGCCGGGCAGGCTAGGTCAAGCTGGGCTTGCTTAATTATCCTGGATTTCTTTATCCTAGTTTCGTGCAATACCCCTCTGGTGTCGCTCGGGGGCCTGAGTCCTTCTGATCGAGGCTCAGCCCGTGGGCAGTGTGAGGCCGGTAACGGCCCCCGTCGCGCCAGGGTCCGGTCTTCTTGGAGTCGGGTTGTTTGGGAATGCAGCCCAAAAGCGGGTGGTAAACTCCATCTAAGGCTAAATACCGGCACGAGACCGATAGTCGACAAGTACCTTAAGGGAAAGTTGAAAAGAACTTTGAAGAGAGAGTTCAAGAGGGCGGGAAACCGTTGAGAGGTAAACAGGTGGGGTCTGCGCAGTCCGCCTGGGGGATTCAACTCGGCGGGTCAGGGATGGCCGCGCGGTGTGGGAGGATCCCCTCGTGGGACCTCTCCCCCTCGCCGGCTGGCCCCCGCTGGGCGCATTTCCTCTGTGGCGGTGCGTTGTGACTGGCTCTGGGTCGGCTTGGAAAGGCTTGGGGGTTTTGCAGCGCCCCTCTGCCCGGACTTTGCCGCTTCCTGGTGCTGTGGACTCGAGTGCCTGCTGCGCCCTCTCCCTCTTGAGG